>KZ062227.1:106620-161267 GCA_002091835.1 Anopheles maculatus
GTTTAGCAAACTGGCGCTACTGTCTTCTGTCTGAGCTTCGGGCTACCTACGCCTTTTGTAAGCGTGACGACGACAAACGACTCCCGGTCTACCCGGTCGAGGATAGAATTTTGATGGGTTTTACTGCTCAGCTAGAGGTACGGTTTTATAAAAGACTGCGTCTTTTCGTCGGTGAAGAATTCCATTCGGTTTTGTTTTCCGATATCACAAAGCCCACTGATCTTCCCCGCAGTCACACTAATGGAGGGAGAAAGAATTTGCATCTGCTTACCTCTTTTTTTTTAAAGGATATAGCGATGAAAAAAAACCCAAAAAAGATCACTGCTTTACTTGAAGTCGCGCTCGTGTGACCTTTCTGCCCACCATTTGCTTCGATGCAGCGACGAAAAGAAGACATAAAAGCATCTTGGAAGAATTTTCATCCTAACCCTTGGTCTCTTTTGTGCGAGACCAGTTCAGGCCTGGGTAAACCGCGCGTGAAAATACTGTCTTGCAGAAGCTCGTTGTCTCACACCCCCGGGAGGCCTCAGAATGTCTGCGGTTTCGTATGGAAAAGCTTCCTTTCCTTTGCCGTACATTAAGTCCCGCTGCGAAGGACATAAAACCAATGGGCGCGGGGGCTTTTTCGCGGCTTAAAGTGTGTGCCCCCCCCCAAAACAAAACGTTTTATGATGTGCGTCCGCGCGGTTGGAGGATTTTACAAAACAGTCCTTTTTGGGATTGGAGGAAAAACGTTCGAAAGACCATCCCACAGCACCAGCAGTGTCTGACAAAACGTTCAGCAGAAGATGGATGAATTGAAAACGGGAGAAACCTTTTCGGGCAGTGTATTTTCTCAGTACCCCTGTGGGGGGAAAGGGTGGAACCCTGGGAGGGTGGTGGTTTTTCGTGGAACAATGTTGTGGAACGTGAAATTTTTGACATTTTTTGAGTGTTAAACATAGCGCAAAATCCTTTCCCATCGGGCTGTTTCTCGGCGGCGAACACCATACATGTCACATCCACTCATGAATGACGTGTCGCGCTGTTTTCGGCTGCTTTGTATAGCGTTGTAAAACAAGCGAGATTGCTAATGAGTTTATTATATATATATATATGATGGGCCCGTTAGTGACATCGTGAGTGAGTGGTTACTGGTGTTTGTTTGTACAAGACACAAGAAATGATTGTACCAATCTTTTCCCAACTGTAAAGTATGCGAATGACAAAATTATTAGCTTGAACGGAGCGTCATCCTTTCTTGGACAAAGCTGTTGACGCGTTTTATTGGAAATAGTAAATTTCCTCAACTGTTTTTTAGGTAAATCTATAAATTTCTGTTTTATATTTTCCAAATTCAATATTCACTGGAACGAGAAAGGAAAAATATCGATGAAAAGTGGTGTCGGAAAGCAAAATTGTACGCTTAGTTGGTATTTTTCAACCGTCAATTCGCTAGTTGATGAAGGTTAGACAGTTCGTTAGAGAAAGGGTTGTGACTTCTAGCTTCTATACATCCTTTTGGTTGAGATGTAGCAAACGTGGTGAGGAGGTTTTGTTTTTCCTTCGCCAAGGTAAATTTAACTGTAACGATTGTTGAATAAAAAGCGGATTTTATATTGGAAGGCAAAGAGGAATAAGTGTCTATCCTTTGTTAGGTCTTACCAGAAATTCTTATTATTGCTATAAACTTCACATTAAGTATTTTGTTTGATGTAGTATTTATTTTGTAATTGAAACTCTTTAAACCCTCTATTGAATATTAGAGAATCTTGCATTGTAGTTAAAATTGTGTAACTGTAAATCCTCAACATTTTTTATTGTGACTTCAAACTTCAACTTCAAATTTCTTTGCTTTTATCAGCAAATTGTAACAACTTGATTAGTTTTATATTCGAGACAATTTACCTTAAACAACATTTTTCGCATTTCATATGTATAACAAAATAAGCTGCTGTATGTGTGTATATATGTGCATCTGTTTGGCACTCAGTAGGATCACCTATTGACGACAGCATTTGACAATTTTCGTCCACCAAACATCATCGTCATCGTTGGTGATCATCGTTGTCGTCGATTCTCAAGGAGAGCAATACTACAATAAGCCGCGCGAAGATGAAAAACACAAAACGCGTTCTTACCGTGATCGGAAAAGCAGCATATACTTCTAAATATAAGCCCCCGTACACAGCGCCGCCGTCCATCCGGTAAACGGGTGTGTATTTATTTTCGCTTCTTTTTTTTGCTTGCTGTGTTGTCCTCATTTAGCTGTCGCTCCATGTGGACGAAATGGAGGCAAAAATGTTCCACCTTATTGCCCGCGTTTGTTGTCGTGGTCGTCGCCATCGTCGACGCTATTTCGGTTATTGTGTCCGCCCATGATGGGCAGTTATTTTTCGTTTTTAGTTTGGTTTTTGTGTGTGTGTGCTCATCTGAAGTTTTAGTTGTCGAACCAGCTAAATGACGATATTTTTTCGGTGTATTTCTTGCTTTTTTTTCATTATTACGTTTTCACTCTCTTTCTCACGGAGCACGCACTAATTTTTTTCCACCATCTAATAGGTGGTACCCGAGGTCATCCCAATGGTATGGTTCGACGGAGGAAAATACACCGTCGTGCATAAATCCCGGGTTCGACGTATTTTTCCACCGTCTCGCCGTTCGGGGTTTCCGCAAACATTCCCGCCTTGCGGGGTAACCTTTTTGCTGTCAATAATTTCCTTCGGCTTTTCTCGCAACCGTCATTTCACCCTGACACGCACATTCAACAGCGCACTGGGAAATGAGTGACATGTTCGATATTTTCGTCCAAAACGTCGGGGTTCGGTTAGCGCGAGTCAAAATCTGTTAGGTCTCTGACGAAACTCCTCTGGGCGAATTAGGGGGGGACTTCTTCGCTCACGTGAGACGGAAGAGTTTTGTAACGAAACAAATTTCCTGCCTTTTTTGAAGCGGATTTATCCACATACTTTTGCATACATCATTATTTATCACTTGCACCAGAAAGGAGCAAGATTGGATTGTGTTTTGCTGGCAATCGCATACAATTTTCCAATTATCGTCGTTCCAACGGTGTTGAGGTGGGCGACTTTTATCATGTTGGAAAATGTGTTCGCCTTCGTCTCCGATATCAGGAGACGCAAAAGATATGCTGCTAAAGAAAAAAAAAGAATCGAAAACGAGACGCTTAGACGGGCGCCACAGCTTTGAGTTTTCGTTTCGTTCCTTGTCCCTTGCTTAGCTTGCTGCTGCTGTGGAGGAGAGAGCTCATTTGGTCGATCGATCGATTGACGTAAGTGGACGCGGTTGACGACGACGATAATGTCTAAGTGTAGTGAAGAGCAAGAGTCAACACTGTACAGCAAGAGGGAACCGGAGAACATGAAGTGTGGAACGCTCTGTATGTGTGATGCTATGCCGAAAGGAACTCCCGGAAGACACTTCTTGAGCACGCACGGACCATGAATAGCATCAGCTTCGGGCTTTTTTCTTCGTTTCAATCTAACGTCCTTTTACGTCGAAATCAATGAACCAATTCTGGTGCTTAAAGTAAATCTGCTTTACTGAGCTCTGTCGTCTACTTGCCTTTATGCTGAGTGCATTGCAGTGAGAGATTAGGTTTTTAAATAGCAGCACACTAATTTACTAATACATGCCCTGCATCGCACGAAATGGGCATGTGTTAACATAAATTAAGAGCTAACGAGCATCACCGTTCGTAGTTAAAAATCGTTTATCCCAATTTCGAATAACAATTACATTACATTTTAATTGGCACTTAAATGAGCTTTAAATATAATTATTCTATGCACGACCTAGTTGAACGAACTCCTCGCGAAATCCTCGGTGCCTAGTGACTACGATTCCGTGAGGAGATTGGGAAATTAATTCTAATCATCCTTCCTCACTGGCTGCTGCTGCTGTGCATGTGGAGCAAATGTATGTTCAATAGACTCCAATCCACCATCCCAAGTCCCCGAAGGAGATAAGTAGAAAGGTTTTACAAATCAGGCAACCGGGGATTCTCCTCTCACTCATTATTCATCAAAACTGCGGCGGCGGTGCTTTTCTAGCGCTTTTATGGAAACCCCGATCGCAACTCAATATATAGTGGTGGTACGCTGGTTAATTATGCAACGGTGCGTAAGTCCCATTAAGCTTTGTTATTTAATTTAAAGCACTGCGTGGGGGATTATCCCACTCATCTCCGCGCGGCATTAATGAGTGATCGACCGGGGCGAATGTTTCAACTGGTTGGATGCAGTGGATGGTTGAAGTTACTTGGAAGGATACACCATAAACCGTGTACTGTGACCGTGTAACTCATCACTCGATTAACGATGGGCGCTCCTACCGTACTGCTGTGCCGTAGTTTTCAGTTTTACGTTCTTCGCTGCTTTCTCTAACCCACCGTGTGTAGAACAATCTTTTGGTGTGTACCGGCTTTTGTCTGGGACAGAATTTCAATTATAAATTTTAATGAAGTCGTCTGCAGAAGAAAAGAAACCACTTCCCGATGAATCAATGGCAGACCGTGTCCCCACGTGTGCTGGTTGGCTGATAGCCGCTGCAGAGGCGGCTAGTGTTTTGCTTTGTTTGCATTGCAAAGACGGCTAGAAGAGGCATTTGCTGATAGACGTGCACCCGTGTACCATACGCCTACACACGATGCCCAATAGTGACGATAAGTTGGTTGTGAGAAGTGGAGCACACTCAGAACTGGCTGGGGCGAGAGATGGGGGCCTGCACGGGGATAAACTTTGCATCAGTGTAAAGAATGGCTTCGAAGCCGTACAAGTCACGCCGCATTCATATCTGGTGGTGGATGAACTTCATCAACGATTCATGAGACAAAACTATGCAAACAGCATATCTCCCACCATACTCCACCATGGCAAGCGCCTCTTCTGCTTTGTGGTCTCGGGGACGTCTCACTCATCAGCCATCATTCAAGTCTCAACTGGTCCTCCAGATTACGCAGTTCGTCTGGTGCGTCCTTTCGATGGAGATTCCAATTACATGGGGTAAAGAAAAACTATCGGTTCTAATAGAGCGTGGCTAGAAGTAGAGGACGGAGCTTTTTATACATTCCCCGATGCTGCAGAAGAAACTTTGAATTGCTTTCTACAGATTTTACTGTCTTAAGACCTTCCTAGTGGACACGCTCTATCAACGAAAGGATGTTGGAGCTTGTTTGAATAAATTATGACCTTTAAAGCGAATGCGATGTTCAGGAATTCTTGGAGGCGATCATCATCTTCGTTTTAATTCTTAAAATCTATGACACTCAGAAATTGAGAGCATTCCTTTTAGTTGGTAGAACTAGAAACTTGTACTTCGAATTTAAGTCCCAACATTTTTTACTATATTAACCAGGTGCTCAATTTACTCTGTTGCATTTTGATGCTGTTATGTATGATTTTGTGACAATTTATGTCCAACGCTGGTAAAACACAGGACTACATCCTGCAGAAGATGCTTCTCAGATGATAAGCGACATACATTGAGTGTATTGAGGTTCTATTTTTACCCTTCCGGATCCGACTATCTCTGGACCGAGAGTGTGCTTGTGGCTGTGAAAAGGATCCAGTTTATCCTTGCAGGCTTTTCTAGTTTACCTTACTGCTGGCATGTGGCCAGCACGCGTCGTGTCCTCCGTATTGTTGTGCACTCTTCACTTTTCTGCAGTGTTGTTGCCCTTTTTTGGTGGACGCAAGATGCAAGTTTTGTTTTGATTCTATTCTTACATCGCTCAAAGCAAAGCGGAAAAGGATATTGTTTTCTTTCAGGCTGTCGAAAATAACTCCCGGCTTATAGTTGGTGTGCAGCGTTGAAGTTGCAGGCAGCCACAACAGCTAGCTACTCTTTGCGGTCGAATACAAAACATATATAAAGTGGTGTAGTACGTTTTTAACCTCTCCGGGCCGGTTTGTTGATACAGAAGATGTTGTACCACCCCAGCACTTGAAAGATGATGTCCATTTTTATCGTTGTCGTTGCTGTTCTCTCGCACGCAACCACACAACCGATCCAACACTAGTTTCCGTGTGTCACAAACATTGATCCTCGTGCTGTGTGCAGTCCCGGATCAACACAGAAACAACCGCACCAAATAATGGCAGCATGAAGCTTTTCGTACGGGGTTGCATCCCAAGTTTGCTAAAAATATTACATCTCAGCGCTCCATATTACCACATCCTGTGCTGCTCGCCTCATCATCCTTTCGCAATGGTTGTGCGGATGAAAACATTGCCCTGCAGGCAGAGAAGTCTTACAGTGTTGGCCCAGTATATTTTAAGCGCTAGATTTACTAGATTGTACGCTCATCGTTCGTAAAACCACGATAAGCGGTGTAGAAATCAAGCAAATTATTTCCGAAACAATGTCACCCGGATGAAAGCTTTTTCCGTCCACACACCGGCCAACTTTTATGGTGACTGTGGGTGCGCTTTCGTTGGTTTATTTTTGGGGGGCAGATTCACAGATTTGCGAGTATTTTAGGTCATGCAGTAGAGTGTCAGAAGGCGGGAAGCGAATGTAAATGATTCGTCTGCGCCTCATAATGCATTCAGGCTGTGTCAAATTAAACATGTGAGATGAGTTTGGCTTTGCATAAATTATAGGGATCTACCGGCCTTATTCGCGTCCTTCCGGTTCCCTGGGTTGTGTACGCCTGGTGACTTCGTACACAAGCGTACACACATACACCTTTCATTCCTTGGAACGTGGCTAGCCAACGTCACTATCACGCTCACACACACACATCTGAGATAGAGAAAGCTGGGGAAACACGTCGGAGGACACGGCATACGCATTTAGTGTGCCATACTGGTGAAAATTTGATGACGTACCAGGCGCCTCCATTTCGCGTGTACGCTGTTGTGCTGGCTAAAGTTTCGGGATCGGAAGTTTAGTTAGCGCTGTCCCGAACCGGATGGTTGTGTGAATATTTCCAAAACTACGCATTGCTTATTACAATAAAGATTTAATTTATTGCACATTACCCTCAATCTAGTGAGCAATGTTCGGTGAGCGGGAAATCGTGAAATAAATTGCTTTTCGCCTGAAGCACAACCAACGCGCACGGGGATACCAATTTCTCGGAATAGCAGCGGCATGATGTGATCAATTCCTTTTTAATTAATTCAATATAGTTGGCAGCGAACAATCATCGGAACAATATTTGAAAGGACTAAATACTAGCAACACTATTCGGCGCTAGTCAGGAATGGTTAGAAATGCACAGAATTTGGTGTAAAATATTGTGTTCTATTCATCTAATCGAATTAATGGTTGTGTTTTTTGTTTGCTCGCTTTATCAACGAAAAAAAAAAGAAACACAATTTTCGCTAATGTGTTTGAAAGAATTTATCTTTCCTCGAAATTGGCCATTGTCAACATTTCGCTTCTCCGTAGTAACGCCCCGATATGCCTTTCGGCACCTATCATCATGATGTTTATCTTATGCTTATCGTTCGCCGCGATGATGGAAAAGTAAATGAATGTTTTGACTACACCAATTTACCTTTAAAGGAAGAGAGAAAAAAAAACAACTCCCGCCCGTACTATGCGTTCGACGACACCACTATCGCACAATGTTGTTTAAGAGCCGCAGTCGTGTTCCCTAATGGATGAATCCACTTTTCTTTCCGCACACCCAACGATGGACATCTTTTTCCGGTGCTTGGGCTTGCCGTTAGAGTAGTCGGTGTGATGGGTAAGGTGTGGAACTGTTTCTAGAACTAGCCCGGTTCACTTTATGATCAGCCGTATAATGGTGCTGAAGTAGGGCGTGATAAGGATATTTGTGTAGGAAATGAGAAGCAAAAATCTCCAGCTTTAAGGGACACGAAAGGACCCGAGTTTATTAAAGTTCTTAAGGCTCAATATATGTATTAAGTTAGCAACGGTAATAATATTTTGATAATAAGAACTTATCAAAAGGTTGGTTACGACGATTCGAAGAATATGTGGATGTTTATGAAACAAAATTGGTCGTACATATAATACGATTTGGCTTCCTTGTTAAACGGCCAACGGAAGGACGAATTCCCGGTCCGTGCATGACATCGCGATAGTTGTGTCCGCTGGGAATCCAACTCGCTAGTTGCTATGAATTGTTCATTATGTTGAATCCGCGTTGCTACATCGGTTTGCCGTTGGATAACTACCAGTTATCACACCGGAATCCGGCCCATGTTTCCGAGATTTCCACTCAGGACCAATGGTTTTTCTCGATTTAATGAGCGAGAATATGTGTGTTCCAGCTAAAAAACCCCGCTTCATTTAGCTACCTGTCATCATCCTTCACATGATAACGCAATGTTTTGCACGTTTCCTTTCCACGATAAAGGTGTGGCGTGTGTTTGTATGTGTCTCGCTGTGACCGGAAAGCTTCAGCTTCGAGAACAGGAGAAAGTATAATCAGCAAACCCTACCGGATGTATAAACGTGCAATGTGTGTGTTGTGACTGAGCCTTGTCGTTGTCAATACAACGATAGTGTACGCCATCGCCCAATCTTTTCGACAAGCTTATCCGATAGCCCATTTAGTCAGAGATAAGGCGTTGGAAAAACATAGGCGGGCCCCGCACGAAGCACCAGAAATGACAATAATGATAAAAAACGCACAAAGGAAAAGAGAACAGGCAAAAAAAAAAACTCTGTCCACAAATAAAACAAGATACTTGATGTTTGGCGAGGTATGGTCACAAATGATAAGCCCATACTAAGCTTACCGGGGATATTCCACAGGATTAGAACTAAGCTTGGCTGAATTGCTTGCTGCTGTTGTACGATTGTTTCTTGCTTCCGATTGCTGTTTGCTGTCCATTTCGGTGCGTGGTGTTCAGCAAGCAAGAGAGGACATTTTACTAGGGAAATCAATTTGTACGCGGAAAACAGATAGAATCTCGTTGCGTTCACAGTAACAAATGGGAGAGATTTTGCAAGTGAATCATGTAGTTCACTGACAATGACCTTAGTATTTTAACGTTACATGGTAGCGTGAATTTGAATGCTAGGGACACGAAAAATGCCTTTCCGTATCGTGGTGTATCATTCCCGTAAAAAGCGAACGCTATAATATCCTGGAAGTTTCCCTTGTTCTCAGGATATGAAATGGAGACTTTTCATGCTTTACAAGCCTTGGCTCAACAGGTTCCGGAGTGTATGAATTCCGTAGTCCGTACATTATTAGCACAGTGAGCAACTAGTAGTATACTTTGTCAGGGAGCAGTGAAGTGAAAAGCACAATAATTGCTTCTTCTTTCAAAAGCGATTTCCCGGCACTCGCTTCGCTTTAGATAATCTGCCGTTTCCCTTTGGAGTCTAGACGGTATACAGCTGCTTTTGCACTCTTCGGGAAAACGGAAAACTTTTACTCCTGAGTCTATATGGTTCAGGGTTGTGCCTTGCTCTACTACTGGGTGCGAAAGTGAAAGTCTAGTGTTCGTGCAAGAGAGTCTCTGTTCCTCGGTAGTGTTTTATGTGGTGCACTCTCGTTTGGCGGCACTTTCCATCCTGGGTTGCGTTTTTTTTTTGTGCTTTACAAGAAAATCGTCTACTCGACTTCACTATGAGTCTTTTTGTCTCATTTTTAACTTACTTGGCACGAGTCCAATTTGATAAAATTGAACAAAGAAATGGTCCGGTAGTTGGTAGGAAATGTGTTGATGGAAAATATGTGTTTTGATCATTTGTAGTTGTGTAGATCTTCGATGATAGTCGCCATCGTCACATCCTCTTCAAACTCGAAAAAGCACACGATACAAGCCATGTCCTGTCATCCACTGTTTTGTTTCGAACTCTGCAAAACAACAGGATGTTTCTTTCAGCCTATCGGGTGTTAATGTACCATTTGTTGGTATACCTTGAAATTACTTCTAAACCATGACTATACAATTAAAATATCTTTAACTAAACAATAATAGTTCACTTTTATCCACATTCCTAACCTCATCCTTTAGTCAGTCCTTGGCTTTAAACGTTTGATACAAATTGTAAGGATTTTTTTATGTAATTAGAATCCAAATGTACTTATTGGAGGCTACCAATGAAAGGAACAAAGAAAAACGAAGGTAAACTATGTATGTGTTTTCACTACAGTTGCACATGTTTTTGTTCGGTTTCGTTCGAGCTCGCTTACATGAGCAATTTACCGCCGCGCAAGCATTCGAAATCTGATACGCTTTGAAAACTCCCTTCACACGCGTATATGCCCTTCGTCGTGCTGGTGTGTATTTGTGCCGGAAATGAACACAATTTGCACCCCAATCTAAATCAGAGCGTTAAATTGCACAAAAGTGTACCGACTTGTAGCGCACCAAGCGCGTGAGTCTTTATTAGTCAAGGGTTTGTTGTGGTTTCTAATTTGCACTGGGAAAGATTCTTGTTGGGTGGTATAAATGTTTTCTGAAGAACTATTAGTACCTTGACATCGTACCAAGACGCACCAAAGTTTAACATGCCTTTAAAGAATTATGGTTGGCTGCATTTTTGGAGGAAAACACTTGGAATACGTTGCATGCTCTGCTACAAGATAAGAAAGGTGTTATCGGTCACCTATCTGCAAGATGATAAGGTATATACAGTTAGAGAAATGCATGGCATTTTTGGAGCACGCTTGTTTACTGTACAATTTGTACATCCCCCGAAAAAGCAAACCTAAACATCCGGTTGGTTTAGGCGTTGCTGCGAGCTTGGAATGCCTCGCTGCTGTCCAGGCAGTTGTAGCGTGCAGTCTCTATCTTTCACCCGCTCTCTTTCTCTGTCTCTCTCTGCTTTACAAAAAGTCGCCGAATAGTTTTCATGCGTGCGTGTGTTTCATCTTTAAAGCATTTTTTCTCTTCTGTTAGCTTGTTTTTCATTTTTCCTGTCGCATTTGAAAGACTTCATTTGTTTCGCGTGAGCCGGCCGGTTGGTCGGCATCATCTTCGTTCCAGATGTGAATGCGTTTCGGTGTGAGCATTTCTTTTTTAGACACGCAACGTTAACTCTTTCGATGATCGAATCAATGTATGTGCAAATGAATAGAAAGCAAACCAGCCCTAGTGGTAACACGGTTTTCGGAAAAGCTTGGTTTCTTCTTGATGGGTCGTTGAAATTTGTTCGGGGGGGTTTTTTTTCAGAGTTGATCTTAGCAAAATATGCAGAAAAATTGCATTATTTGCGAGAGCAGCCAACCGGCACAACTCTTAAAATGAACGAGATTGTTAAAATTAATTTAATCTCCGCTGGATGCAATTAAAGGCGGTTGTCGAGAGCATAAAGTACGCTGGAAAAGCTCACCCGAAAATTAACATATGTTTTAGGCGAAGTGAAAGCTTTTCATCCTGATAACGCAACAATAGATTAAGAAATGAAACATGAAAACCCTCTTCAGGTGTATGTGTCTTTGCCGGCATCAAAGTTGCTTGCACTTGAACTCAGTGTTGGAGCAAACTCCATTGATCATGTGATAGGCTTAACTATTGCAGGAATTTGAAATTTATGTTTTGAAGTTATCACTGGTCCGATCTGTATTCGATAGTAACAAGATGTTGGAACTTGGCGATTTAATTTATATTAATAGTTTCTTTTTTTTACATTATGCCTGAAGAAACTGGAAAGCTTGAAAATGAAATTTTGTTGCAGAATCTAGCAACGTGTCTATTTTCCATTAACCGAGGCTTACATATTTAGCTAACGAATCAAAACAAGACGTAATCAACGTAGGGCGGCGGCGGTTTTGAACAATTTTCCGCTTCACGTCGTTGTTCGCAAACGCAGAGAATAAATCCACCATCATTAGCTAGGCGTATCTTCTTGCGCTGACGTGTTAGTTTATCCTAGGTTTGATGTTGTAAGCTTCTCGTACGGCCAAGATCCCGTAACCCGTAAGCAACACTCCTCCGCTCACTGCATTAATATTTTCCTCTGTGCCGGGCGTAATGGTATCGTGTTGTGTCCAGCTCAGTGGTCTTCTTCGACCAGCAATTCCCGACCTGCAACTCAAACATCGAACATCTTCTCCCCAGGTCGGTGTGGTACACGGTGCAATTATGTTGAAAATTATCGGTACCATCCCTCACATTCTTGCTCTTCGCCGAGCGAGACAACCATGAGCAGCAACTACAACCGGTTTTTCCTAGAAGCTTCTTGGCACGGTTCCAGCCGCGTCTGGGCAAAGCAGTTTTGTTGTTGTGTGTCCGGGTTTTTGGTTCCTCCTGGTGCTTCTCGTGAGCGGTTGGAGAGGAAGTATGTTGCATGATTTTCGATCTACCTGCTTGTTCTGGTGGCAGCACCCTATCAACGTGGGGCACGGGCTACATTTTCGTGAGCGCTGTTACATTCCTCCAGCAGGGAACGAATCGTTAGAGCCGCTGCTGCCCAGTGTGTGGTGAGGCAGGCTATATCTAATCACAGTCTTTACGCGGCACTGGATCGTGGTACTGCTGAACTAGCCATCGGAAAAGTCCAATGAACCTACTCTGCTGGAGCGGGTAAATAGTCCCGATAGTCACGAGAAGACACGGAGACTTTCTTGGTACGTCTTCTATTTTTTAAGAGTCTTTTACTTTTCTACGTCTTCTATGTTCGTTTTTTTTTTATTCGCACAAATTGAGCTCGGCTTGGGTGAAGCGTCTTACAGTTTGGATCGGCGTCACGGTGCTAGATGTAGCAACAACGTGAAAGATTAGTTCCCTCTATTTTTGCGGTTTGTTCGTAATAACAAAAAAAAACTGCGAAACTTGAACAAAAAATTACAGGTATATCTGCTACTGCTGACATGATTCAATCAGTATCCAATCACTAGTTGCGGTTGGAAATTCCGCTTTTGGTACAGAGTGAATCTAATACTGTCTTATTGGTGGAATTAAATAAGAAGAAAACAGAAACTCTATAAATGTTTTTACAGAGAAAACTATCTGCTACACTTGGACAACTTGTATCTTGGCCAAGAAATATCATTTTGTAAATTCTTTATTTAATGAATAAAGTTCAGAATTCAAAACCTCACAACATTTTGGCAAAATTAAGAAGCTAAATATCGCGAAAAGTAGAATCTGTCTAGGACAAACACGATCAATAACCGAATGGCACGCTTTAGTCGGAAGCAACTCTTGGAAAAGAGTGTTTTGGGAAAGAGATTGTAGTTGGTAGGAGTATACAAAAAATGAAGTGAAAGCTTCGAATGCTAAAATTTGGTGCTAGCAGAAGAAATTCGCCCCCTCCAAATTACTAACTGCCATGTTCGTTCGACTCAGCGGGCTGAAACCATCCGTTACTAACAAGCGGCAATAGGAATCTTTGCGTTTTCCACCCTCGGGATGTGTTTCTCTCTGTATTCACTCCCGCTCTAAGGCTGCAAATAGGACGGCGGAGAGTGAATCGTGCTTCAATGATTGGAGAAAAAGAGCTGTTGGGTAGCCGTTAGTTGCACGTCTCAAACTTTTCCCAGCGGAATTAATGTGCAGAACTACAGAGTTCTGTTTCAGTTTTTACTATCGATTCTTCAACTGGGTGTTTTTTTGCAGTAAAAATGATAGCGAAAAAAATTATCCAGAATTATTTCTATTTAAAAATATAATCGTACCAAAAGTAGCAAAGAAAATGCAAGGCTCCACAGTACATTCACAAACAAATGAGAAGGCAAACGGCATCCTTACCGTAAAGTATGGAACTCGGAAAGTTGATGCAGTGTTGCCGTCCCCTAATTTGGTATATTTTTATTTCAGTTGCAATACAAAGCTTCTTTCCGGTATCTCATCATCGGCCCTCGTTTACGACACATGCTACGCGCAACTTGCATCATAGTGGAAACCCCGTAATAGACTTGTGCGGCATGTACCTGATAATAGCAACAACGCCGACATTTGAAACCCAGACAACAACACGGTTCGATAATTGATTCAGCATTTCCTATATGTTTGGAGCAAATTGTCAGCACTGGCTTGTTATCAGCAATCAAATCGTCGATAAGCAACAGAGCGAGACCATCGTTAAGAGTGGCGGTCCCAAGAGTCCCAAGCGTGTGATAGACGGATACTGTGCATCACGAAAGAAACAGCGAAGAAATATTGAAGTTCCTGCAGAACATTGCTGGGCCAAAGCACTGATTTGATTGCTGCTGGCTTGCATGTGTGTTTATGGTGTAACTGAAAGGGAACGAAAACACACCACCACCCTTTACACACATCACCACGTCATTCAAGTATCCAATCGGAAGAAGTCATGTTGTAGTACTGCTGATAAGCGTCCTCTGACTTGCACTGCGACTGTTGAAAAAGGGGCAACCGGGGCACAGGAAGAAGTTTGTCCCAGTTTACGATAAAGAACAGCAACCCAAACACATCGAATCTCTACACGCGCGCCACCCAGTATTGCTCGGTGTATCGCAAGTGGCGGAACGAAAAGTAAACCTCCGCCGTATAAGGTTTCGTCTGTATTACAGGAAGAAGTAGGCATTCGGCAAGAAAAGAAAAATCGAATGTGAGTTTATTGTTTCAAATCTACACCAGTGTGGCCTCCCGGACGCGTGTATACACGCATCGAAATCTAGAAAGATACAACAACAAAAAATCAGCGTAATCCAGACATAGGGGAAACAAGTTATATTTTTATCCCACCTATAGCACTGTGCAAGAGATCCTCCATTCCAGAGGTTATTTATGTAAGAAAAGGAAGATACAAGTGTGCCGTGATCTATATTTGTTTGATTGGCCTTCAAGTACGTACGGAGTGGACAGAGTTCAGTTTGCGAAAGGATTGCAACGCCCCAGCAATTTGGCGAAGCGACAAAAAATTACAAATCTCAACAGCAGAAACTTGGTGACATCGACGAAAGAAGGACGAAGTTTGCAAAAAGGAGTCGAGGTGTGTTGGCGTGGTTGTTTCGCTTGTTAACACAGCACAGCACAACTGCACAGCAGCAGCAGGACATCGTCGTAATCGTTACACACTCCTAGAGATAATCGGTTTCGGTCGGTCGGTCAGCAGCGGGTGGTCTCGGGTAAGAAGGAGCGCACAATAGCTTTCACCAGATTTTGTAATCTATATGCAAAGTGCCGATAACAGAGGCAGCAGCAGCAGCATCTGATTCAAGCCGTGCGAGGGAGTAGAATTAAGCAGAGTCAACCATTATTTTGTTATAGCTTGCGAACCTCCGGAGGCGCAGTAACGTCCGGTAAAATTGGTAAAACGTCTCTCCCATGCTGTGTTCTCTGGGGAGACACCATCGCTACAGGACAAGCAGCAGCAAGGCAACGGAAGGTTCTCCTGAACTGAGGGCAACTGTGAAGGAAGATAACGAATGCTGCGGGCGCACGGAGTTGGTGGGAGATAGTGTGGCGTAAAGGTGTGTTCCGGTGTGTGCTTCCTTGCTGTGGAAGAAAGAAAGGAGAGATTGTGCAACTTGCCAACCGAAGAACCAGAAGCAGAAGAGTAGTTCCCGAACATTGCCAGACGGTTGAACATATTTTGCGATTACACTGAGTCGGGAAGAGTACGACAGGCACGACGGAACTGCCGAAGGGCATATCTGAGCTGTGGGACGAGTGTTGCTAGTGTTCGAAAACATCGAACAAAGTTGGTTAAAAAGGGATACTTTTGAGGGACACATCGATAAGAAGCAGAGCGTAGAGGAGTGTAGTTCCGCGAGCAAGCAAAAACCCGTGTACCAGTTTTGTCGCGGAACCAGAGAAGACTAGTACTGCTGGGCCCGTGCGGATGCTGGTGGACCAGCAACGAAAACGAAGTAGCAGCAGCATGAGGAGCACGAACTAATAAAAGATAATGAACGAAAAAATAATCACTAACAACGGTCCCAACGGCAGAGCATTGGCAGCCCGCAACGGAACGACCACTTTACCAGGACCATCGTCCCATCTCGTAGGGACTGCTGGCGGCCATTGACGGACGCAGGGAACGGCAGGCTTCCTCGCCCTTCCTCCTAATGTCTTTGTCAACGTGCTGGGTGTAAAAGCGTCACAACGGAAAACGGGAGGAGTCCATCCGGAGGTGTCCGAGGTTTGTTTCAAACACAGCGGAACAGATATTTGCTGATCCTTCCCGGACTTTTAAGAGCTTGGTCGTCTCGCAAATGCTTCGCTCCCATCGAGTGTTTTAACAAGATTGCAAATTCCCGTCACACGCTTCGTTAGAAGTGTATCTTAACACCGTTAGAACTCGGCACAAGAGGCAAAAAATAGCGTCCGCGTGAAACCAACCCGAAGCGGTATAAAAATCATCCACCGTATTTAGGGGGCACACGATGATGATATAGTCCTGTAATAGCTATAATCCTCCGTAACAGCGAACTAACCAGCGTTCTAGTTGTTATCCCTCGGTTTGATTGGGTGACAACCGCGTCGCTCAAGACTCTCCCCCACACACCATCGACAAAACGTCAGAAGTTCTGGATGGTGTGGACGACTGCGAGAACCGATGAAGAAGACGAAGAAGACACTTCATAACGTCGAAAGGACGTGTTAAAAACGTAAAAAGGGGAACCCGCACGGTGGACCACCCAAAAGTGTTAGTGTTGCTGGAGCTGTGTGTGTGTGTGGGCTTTTGTCGATAAAATAGTCGTAAAAAGTTGAAGAAAATATCAACGACGCGCGGCGCGCCTTGCCGCGAGTGTTGTCGATGTGAGTGTGTTTCTGTGTGAGTGTGTGCTGCAGGAAGTTGGGTGTCGTTTCGTAGCGTCCCCATTTTGACGGCACTTGTCACATCGTGTGGTCGTCGGCTGTGTCTACTTCCGTTTTGGAAACGAGAGCACCACAAGACACTAGCGCCAAGCGAGCGTATGGTGGCCTGGGGGAATGGGAAGAGGAAAGTTTGGCTCGTGTGGAATAATAGTGTGAATGTTTTGTCGTCGGAAGGAATAAAGTGGTGCGAAAGGGCTGCACGATAAATCGCCCATCCACGTCACATCGTGTGCATATTTGATAATTGCTGTTGCTAGTTTGGAGTTTATCTGTATATTGAGGTTGATGGTTGGTGGTTTGGTCTCTCTCTCTGAATGTGGGTTTGGCTTAAAGATGGTTTAAAGTGTTTATGTAAGTGTGTGTACGTGTCTCTAGTGTGTTGTTGCTAATTCGTTGATGTTTTAACGACGACCGATTGTCGGTTTCTTCCCCTAATATAGTGCGTTGAATCTTGAAGTTGAAGTTCTCGTTACCCTGTAAGTGTGATCATCCCTGCACGATAGATACAAGGAATATCAAATAGTTTATATTGTGCCGGAAGAAGCATCCAGTGGCCGTGGTGTATGTGTGAGCGTGACCGGATTGTGTGAGTGTTATTATTCGGTTTTTGTTCGAGTGAATCCGATACCCGGGCGGCTTATACTAGAGAGTGGGAGTGCGCATTAGTATCAGCCGTCGGCAGCAACGTCGCTCGATCGTACGATGGTAGTACTGGAAGGTGGTACGATGGGGACATCATTGCTGGGCGGTCCTTACGCCCAAGGTGCCCCGGCACTCAAGATGATGCAGAAGCGTTACGTAGGATTGCATCAGTGGCTTAGTCCGATGTGCGCCACCAAGGATCTCAAGGAGCATCTAGTAAGTGTGTTTGTCTGTTGTTGGACGGATGGATTACTGTCTGATGATTCTTAATGCATATACTGTTTGATGAATTGTTTTATATAGTTAAATGATACTTAATCTTTTTGACAATGAGAACTTAAAACATAATTATGGACTTTAGTGGTTCAAGACAAGAAAACTTAATTGCGCCTTAAGTTGGACCTCATAGTCTTACAATAACATCAAATCTGCAAAAAACTGTAGAAAACCGTATATGTTCGAATGAAAACATGCCTTTTTCAATTCAATATCTTGAAATGTAATGCTTTGTAACTTAAGACCAAGATAATGCACATGGCACATTTGCCACATGTTGTCTTTTATCTTCAAAGCATATCGATTGCTGCTATTCTTTTAACACTGTTGCAAGAGACAATCGGAGGTAGTGGTGCATCTTGAACGATAATGAAGCCTTTCCTGGTAGCCATTATTTGTATCAGTAACCACACGTACCCACACGGGGGTAAACTGGAAGCTCTTCAATCATCTTATCTAATGTGAAGCTCCGTCCGTGTAGTGTCCTTCTACCGCGGACACCATGCATGAGATCAATTATTTCGAGTGGTTCCCGAAGGTGGCGATGTTGAAGGTGTTGTACGTACCACTATCACCTGTCCCGTATCTGGAACAGTTGCCACAGCGTTTCGTGCCACGATAAACAAACACGTCAGGTGCACGTTCCTGCAATAGCCGCTCAATGAATTCAACGTCTCAACCGCTTGGTTTCTACTTTATTTCACCCGTCGCGCCTCGTGCAATTACTTAAAATCCGACAGCGTGGAGTAATTGAATGACTTTCGATAGGGATCGGAATGGCGCGTCTTTTTAGCTAACACCACCGTTGTCGTCGTTGTTGGTTTGCGTAGCGTGAAGTTCAACTGAACGTGAAGGTTTCGGTGTGGACAAACAGTGAAGAGGAGGTGTTGGAAAGGCTTTTTTTGCTCCCTCGCACGACTAATTAAACACGGGACGGCCAATCGAACGGTAAGGTGTGCTACGGATGGTAAACGTCATGTTTGGAGGTGATACTATCGACGAGGTGAATGATGCACCGTGTCCAACGAAATACCCATTATCAAAAAATAAACACGAAACGTGTGAGAACCCACTTCATCGATAATGGATCAATGTGCGAGACCGTCACGACGGTCCCAGGCCCATCTCTTACATAGACTTATCAGTACTCTTGTGAGTTTGTGAGTTGGTTCCTTCCCTCCAGGGAAATGTTTCGTCATGCATTTGCCGCCAACTCTTGCGGTAAAATCAATATTTCTTTCGCCGTAGCGTGCGCTGGTTTAACTGAGCATACATGCCTGATGAATAAATGTCATTTTCCATTTGCAAGAAGTGATTCTGCTGCCTGCTGCAAAATCACGAATAATATTTCTCCATTTTGCGTGTGTTCACTGTGCTTCCGATTACATTTCGGATTCTCATGGTCGTTCTCCATGGACCACCGCACCATGGATTCGTCGGAACTTTAAACTGTGTGCTTTAGTGCTGCACCCTCGATACGGTAGGGGCAGGATAATCTTCGCTGCTTCGCGTCGCCGCCGTCCAGTCGGGATGGAGAAAATAAATTACATTTCTCAGCAAATCATGGTGCCTGGTGTGTGGGGTGTGTGTGTGTGTGTGTCTGTCCCGGTAACGGTGCCGCGGTGGCTCTTCACAGCAAAGCACGCTAACTCTACGGGACCATCTGTTTGCGCCGTCTACTAGTTCTTGGCCAAACCGGACCGAGGAGACTATTTCAGCCACTGGATCTAGCTAAAATGCGAATAATGCAATAAAATCTTCTATGAAACGGAACTCCCCATTGCTCAACTACCAAACCATCTTCCCGGGTTTGGGTTGTCTATTTCTTTTCTATTTGATGGTTTCTTGCTCTCGTGCATTAGTGCGCTCGGCAGTACGAGCTCGTGCCATCGTAACATGATGGAATTATGTTAGAGAAATGATATCAAATTGCAGCCAACCAGCAGTAGTAGGCAGCCGCTTGGTAGCGGGGAGTGTTGGCGGGATAGTTGCAACTCTTTTAAAGTGTGTGTGTGTACTTTGGATAATTCCAACACTTTGTTGGCGGTCAAACCAGACCACCGGACGCGAAATTGGATAGCGCGCAAGAGTTTCGATTGGAACGGACATTAATCACAGGATTCTTCGTTCGTTACGATTGGAAGTGGCCAAGCGTTTCTCGTCGCTAATGGCAGAGGAAGTTTTACCGGCAGTGTAAAGATGGTTGAATCGAAGTACATTCGTTCGATGATAGTTTATTTTCAATTTAGAGTGTTTTTAGGTCTTGGTAACTATCATGCAATTCTAGCAGCAAATGCAATTTTTGAATAAATTTATTTTTTATTATGTCGATTGTGACACATTGGGATCATAAATGAGTAATAAACTTAAATTTACATTTGATCTTTTCATTTTTATTATCAATCTCCTCCTCAATTTGACCCCGAAGAACTTCGTTCCAGTAAAGTCACTCGCTCTCGCTAGGAATAGGATAATGTGGGCTTTATCGTCTTGAATTTTTAATACTTCAACATTTGCTTGACAAGCAAAATACACTGTAAAAGCTCAATGAATAAAACAAACCCAAAGCACCTCATTTATGACACCGATATATACACATTCACTTAGCATTTCCCAGTGTCAACGCTCTGTGACGGAGTAGTACATTCGGTTAGATCCTTTTATCATCCTTGGTGTGTGTTTTGCGTATGTGGTGAGAATGGGCAAAACTCGGATCGAACCCGAACACCAAAGTGTAATAAAATACGACCCGAAAAAAGAGCCATCAAATCAAACGACTTTTCGTCTCCCCAGTGTCCTTCTCCGGTTGGCGTTTTTTTATAACCTCCAAACCATCGCTCACCCATCTACTGCTGCAGTTGGATGTTTGAGCCTCAGTGCGGTTTGGTTAGCTTACGGGAAAATTGCGCCAAGTCCTAGACGCGCTAGTCACATTTCAAACGGTTTATTTCGATGTACTTACTTTAGTACTCCGCAATAGTAGGCGAGTGGTACCCGCCGGTGGTGTGCCGTTTCCCTTAAAAACAAAACGCGCCCAAGAAGGGATTGATTTTTATGTCTGCACATATGACTGGCACGCGGTTCCTCTTCCTCATGCCATATATCTGTACCGACGAAGCCCGAAAGCGTTCTCGTCAATATGCACGCACACGCAATGTTTCGTTGAACCTATGATAATGGCCACCGAAATGATGACACTTTCGATGCATACAATAGTAATAATAATAACGATTGTCATGTGTGGTGTCCGTACGGTGTGGTAAAGCAAAGGCAAAGGCGTCTTTCCTTCCAAAGTCGGCTATTTTTCTTTTGCTAAGGTGTTAGTTCCTCTGTTCTTGAATGCGTTTCTAGGCTTTTATGAAAAAAAGAAATCTATTTTGTTTGCTATCCAAACGACTTCAACGTATGGAGGTTATCGATGCAATTGAATATAACACGTCACCCGCATGGCAACGAGCCTAAGGTTAACACTATTACTGTACACAAGAACAAGAACAAAAAGATGTAATAGAATGGTAAAAAAAACCCACTACGTATTGTTGAGGAAATTATGTTTCTCGACTGACAGCAAAAGGGGAAGATGAATCGGAACGAAGTTGAAGTACCAAAGTATCAAACAAACAAACCGTGAACTCTGTGGGCGGGCGAACAAACAAACCGATATTCATATCTTTCAGATATTCAGTCGCCGCTTCGATCAGTAACGGGGCGTATGGTTCCACCACATACCAAGCAAAAGTTCGCGATAACTTGCATATGCATGCATATACCCAATGCATGCACACATAAGGCACATAAAACCCATAGTTACTGAAGTGTGTTTGGGGACCGAAGACTCGGAATCGAACGAAATTCCGTTACACATTCGATTCTTCTTATCCGTAACGCGTGCAGCGTTGTCTGCTTGTTGTCCAGAAGCAGTGAACTATTGATGAACCGCCAGTCACCGTAGAAGGCCATCGTCGTCGTGTAGAATATCCGGCGAACTCTCATCTGATTACCATTTTCGATTCTAGTTTTCGAACAGGATAGACTTCGCTTTGTTTGCGTTTATGCGTTTTCCGGTGGTCCCTATCTGCACGAAGATGTTACAGTAGCAATTTTTATGGTTGTGTTAGAGTTGCTTCTTGCTAGTTTTTGCTGACCCGTGCAAAACATCAGTCCTTGAACGTAGACGAGTTTTTGGTCAAATCTTTCATTTTTAGAACACAGTCGTTACGGCTAATTGTTGATAGACTAAGAATGTAAACAAAGAGATATATTTCCAACGTATTTTATCATAAGAAATGTAACCGCTTTGTACGCAGTAGCAATACCCAGAACATCCCCATTTGAAGCGATAGTCCTCGTTATCACTTTCCTATTTGCTTGCAGTTCCCGTTCTCATATGCGATAATTAACCTAAAAAAGAATGTGTACTTTATCGGGTATGTACCGCCTTCTTTTGTGTATGTTCTGCAGTTATTGGAATGTATGCTATGCTCGGTCGTAATGTGGCAGTGTATTGCCCAGCACTTATCGCGGACCATGGTAACACAACACATGTTTTACAATTAGCCTTCTTTGCAATATGTCCTCCAAACCGTGCGCCGTACTCTTTGGTGGTAAAATATGATAAGCAGCCTTTAGCAGGAAGGAAAACGAAACGACGACAATAACACAATCTCTGCCCATGACTCATGTTTATGTTTATCAGCATAGCTGTATTGAATTATAAACGTTTGCTTTGCGGCAAATAGTTTACACTGTAAGAGGGGAGTTTTTTAAATCATTTGTTATTATTTAGGGATGTTTTATTTTCTTCTTTTTTGTGAATTCAAAACTAAAAATAAAATAAGTAATGGAGAAAATTTAAATGAGTTTATGTGTTTGTCTTCAAATAATGATCATGCAATTAGATGGAGTCAAATTCGCATCTGAATGGCAACTTCATTACACCATGCGCTAACGATACAACACGCATTCATTCTGTGTCTGGGTGCTGTGCTGTGTGTATGGGGCATAAGTTTAATTGTATCAAGCTCACTAACAGAGATGCATTACTCGCGCCTCGCGTACAGCAGAAACTTTGTCGTGCTCTCGTACATTTTTGGGAAGCCGATGTTCCGACCGGAAGTTTTGGTTGAATCCCGCGGCAAATGTTGAAATACACACACAAACACTCACAAATTGAAGATAAAGTCATTAAAACACTGGTTGAGTTTAATGTCAGGAAACGACATTTTGCCGAATGTCTACTTTTAGCAACATTGAAAAGTACGAAGCGGTCCTCACGTCAACGGTGACGTACGGAGAGTAAATGGAGAGGATAGGGTTAAGAAATCGATTATTTAAAAGTTCCTAACAGTGTCAATGCAACAAAGTTTGCAATCTTGTGCTTTACGCAGAAAAAAGGAGTAAAGAAGGGCGATGTTTGAGGATGTAAAAAATGTGCTTGGTAAAAGTTTGATGAGCGAACTTTTTGTTGGATAGCCATTTTGTGCCATCCCCACGCAAGAACACAAGGGTGGTGTCCATCGGCCAGAACCCTTTTCCACATGATTCTTGATTTTCTTCTGCTTGTCATCGCGTGTCAAGATGTGACGGGGGAACATCAAGATATCTTGTCAGAACTATTTTCTGCAAATAATATGCATTATGCGCCCAAAAACGTGTTTCAATTATTGTTGGTGAGAACGGTGTGACTTTGACAAAGTTGTTAGCATCTTTTACATACATAATTTGGCAAATGATGTCCTTTTTGTTGTAAATATGTTACACTTTGCTTTAGAATTCAGACCTTCAAGCCTATCCGCTGCTTTATATCCTGCTCTTAACATCAAAAATTAGATACTTATTCCTGAGTTAAACATACCTGCAAAAACACCGTCATTTGCTTAGACTTTTCTCTGTTTTCTAGCACCGTAGGCTACAGACAGTTGCTTTCGTAGAAACCACAGAAATGTCTCAATCATTCTAATCCTCTAGGGAAAAAATACTGTGAAAAAAGCCTTAAACTCAGATCTTCAGTTTCTAAAGCTTCTTCCTTGAAAAACAAAACACCATTAGAAGCTGCGCCATTGCTGCTGCAATCCTTACAAAACTTTTGCTCAATGCTGGTGTTGTGTAATCGTTTCATTGATCTTGTTACACCCGAACACATCACAAAGGAGGTTTCCACATATACATGCTTCCTCGAAAGGATTCTGTCCCACAGGCCCCGTAAACCAGTTCACCACCATTTGCTGGAATTTGAAGTACGCGCGCATGTTTCCCCAACAAGAAGAAGATGGAAGTATCATGCAATTCATTCTGCGTGGTGGTTTGTCCTACTGAAGCATGCTTTCCGGCTAAAGTCTTCGAATAGGGCGGATATAGGAGCATGGGAGAATGCATATGCTGTGGTGAAAGTAATAGAATTTTCCCAACCCGTTTCCACGCCGGGGAGTGCCTTATTTCCTGACTCGTATTGTTGCTCGAGGAAATAGTTTCTCGTGACTCGTGGCCGAGGATACTGCAGCACTCCAAAGAATGTCACCGTTCTTGTGAGAGTTTTCCGGCCCATATATTGATCTTTGGTCTATTTTTAGTCCTTGAAAATTGTTTTCAAACATCGGCCAGAGTAAAGCGCAGTTATTTAATATTAAAAGTTAAGTTGTGGTAGGAAGAGTCTGAAAACTCTGACATTTGTAATTTGCATCATACGTCACTGTGTTGAGCACACGAAAAGTTAAGCATAAAATCCACAAAACACATGTATGATTTGTACTTACAAACGTCGATAATGTGTGTGTTGCGTAGTTGGGGCGTGTTTCTATTATCACTTAGAACATTGCCATGGAGCACTGAACCTGTCTGACGGTACATTCTGGAGAAGCAATCACACCGATTGGGCGTTGTGGACGTCCAGCTGTGTTTGTTGATTTGCGTGTTGCTATCTGTGTGTGTGTGCGGATATCTTCTAAGGCAGGAGAATTGATGATGCGTGTGCCCTGCCCACACGTTGTAATTTTTACGATAAACAAATCGGGATCGATGTTTCTCTTGATTGTTTTCAACAAATTCAAGGCAAAGATCGCTATACTATTTGCGTAACAGCTTACGAAACCGATACACATACAATTTCAGTTTAAAACTCGTATGAAAGCAAACCCGATTTAAGTCAAACGCTCTTAAAGAGATACTCTCTTATTCGTCGTTGCTTCAGAGTTCTGTGTTTGAATTAACAATTCTTGTCAATCAATATGCTTCCCTCAGTAAAACGAGCAAAAACACCTTTTTCTTGACAAGCAAAAAGCAAAAAGGGAACGAAGCATAACAAAAATATCTTGTGACGATGGTGGTAAAACACATCGCCACGTGTTGTTTGATCTTCACGGTGTGTGCCGTGTTTTTTTTCCCCCCATCGCACCAATACACACAGCAGTCCGGAAGTAATCGACAGACCGAAGATGACATCGAAAAGATCAAATGGCGTTTGAAGTTGGCTTTCTTCGCTATCACTTGTTTGATGATGTGTCATCACGTTGCGGTACTTTGCGAGCGTAGAAATGGTGCTTTCGTGGTTCGTGTTGTCGTACGGAATTTGACGCGTAATGTATTTTCGGGTTGGAGCCATCTTGCCACTTGAGGAAAACAAAATGGAAATAAAAACGGTTTTTATATTTGTGAAAGATGTGGACGCTTTCGCTTTATTGCATATTTTTTGACAACCGTGTATTTACATTGCCCGTTTATGATGCTTTGATGATAAAATTAAGGTCTTTTTTCCCAGGAGCAATGGGGGCCTGTCTGTAGCGTGGAAATAGCATTCGAATCAATCAGCTTATGTGTTGGGTTTTATTTTGTTGCCAGTTTTACTTTCTCGCTAGGCAATTATTTAATAGCTTCACAAACCAAAACCTAAGTCCATTGGTGGAATTTCTGCACCATATATTCACTTTGCTGGTCTCATTCGAATGTACAGCACTGTAAGCGGTTTAGTTTTGTTTTGGCAAAGCGTGTGTGTGTTCCTTTTTTCCATTTCGCTGTCTTTATTGTACAATTAAAAAAGTGGTGCTACGCTACAAAACCTCGGATAAGCGAATCAGTAGCCACCATTATCTCGCGCCATTATGCGTGTATAATGGAATGATGAATTACTTTTGCATCATAATTAGTTTCAGCCTTGCGCGCGCGCGTGTATGTGTAGGTGTAGATGTGTTTCCGCATTCGACATAAGGAAACGCGCATCGTACGGTAACACCTTTTTCCTTGGTGTGATGTAAATATTGATTGCCTATGTATTGCTATGGAATTTTGTAGAATTAATGTGAAGCTTTAAAAAATCACATGTGTAATCACATCTCCGTCCACACGGTACGACCATTTTATTGGAGCTTTCAGCTGCTTTTTTATCATTCAGTTGCAGTGACATTTGATCTCATTGTAGCTTCTTTGTTTCTGCTTCCTGTGAGCCTTTACCTTGTAACTTGCCAGTAACTCCGTCGGTTGACATTTGAGCTGTCGAGGGCGCTCTCCTGAGCTCTCACAGACACGTACACATCGCTTAATGCCACATTTCCATTCGTTGTGGAAAAAACAACAAACTTTGAGACGAAAAGACAATCAGAAGCGCATCAGAACTACACACTACAACGAAGTTGCAACAACATGCAAAAAGCACAAACACCTCTTCGCTTCCCATTCCGTTGCGCTACCCTTCATAACTCCGTGACGATGGTGTGTATCATGTGTTTCTAGCATAAATGTGCACCAGAACTCCTCATGCGAAGGAGACCGGTACAAATATGGCATGATTATGTTACGGAGCAATGGTCCCGGTTGCGCAGCGGGGGGAACAACGAAACATTACCATCCGCCAGAGAACGGCTGTGTCATCTTCCACGACGAGCACACGTCATTGGCCTCCTCCCGTTTGTACAAGCGCCGGCCACAGAAGAGGGACCAGAAAATGTCATTATATGGTACTAATGTAATATTAACACGTATTAAAACTTGTAGACGACAACGACATTCTAGGTGGGGTATAGAACACAGCAGACAACACACGCGGCGGTAGTAACTTTTCATCGTGAACAACTTTTCTTTGCACCATGCTCCGCTAGACATTGAAACAAGAAGAGGAACGAGTGAAAGATACACCCGGTGCTTCATTTCCGGTGTGCAGAGGTTCTCAGCAGAACAGAATCGGTTCAGTACAATGGTTGACAGACAAAGGTCGTCTGCCTTTAATAGTAACAATCTTGTACATGTTTATATAAAAAAAACTGAGAACGTTTGTAAGGGTTGAAGGAATGGTAAACTTTGAGAATCAAATCAAATTATCGAGCATATTTAGAGGTTTGATGTTGTGTCGCTTTTACGTCACTTATTGGTAAAGTAATCGTAGACACTTTGATATTCAGTGGTCGGTGTAAGAGCGCTCGCAGTCTCTTAGTCTGACATTGCTAACACATACCTTGCCAAGCCTATGTCTTTCGTATAAAAACCATTACAGAAGCAAAAGGGTAGTCGATAGTATGAAGGAAAAGTTTAAATCAGAAAGGCTGGAGAGCGCATTTTTTATGGACAGGAAATTTAATTAAGTCTCTCCAGGTCTCGTGGTCTCCAAGACTTCTCATCTGACGTCTTGGGTGTCTTGGGCGTTTACATCTTTGGAAAGATCATCTATATCACGAATCTTGTTGGGTTCTTAATATTGCTCTAGATTGTCTGTTGCTACAACAAATTCTCCATCCAGATAGAACATTTACTCGCCTTTTTGGTGCGGAGTTCGTACATCACTTCAAAGGAAACCACATAGAAAAGAGCTCGCATGAGAAAGCGAAACATCGAACAGCAGCCCTCAAAACAATGTGCCAGCAATTTAATGAAAAGAATCCTATTAGCAGCAATTTTCGCATTGTAATTGCCCGAGCAGTAAGAAAAATTGTATGCTTTCACCGCCGGAAAAGCCCATTTTCTTTGCGCCGCTTTTGTTGTAAGGGTACGCTTGTCGAAAAGCGTGTGCCCTATTGTTTCCATCCAGAACCGTTCCATATCAACTGCTTTGCTAACAATTATTTTCTTATTTCTTTCTTGCAGGTAAGTTCCACAAGCTGAACCGAGGGTTTGAAGGTAGTGTAGTAAGTACGTACGATGATGCAGTGCTATACTCGAGCGACGGAACCGGCCTGAGTATGTGGTGTGGGTTTGGTGAGAAGTGCAAATTAAGTATGTACCAGGTGAATTAAACGCAGCGCCACCTTCAAATGTGCTAACGAGATCTGGTGGCACGTCATATTCTTATAACTACGACGTTTGAGATGCGTGTTGGTGGGACTTGCGGGACTAGCTGAACTCGAGAAAAGAAATATCTTGATCTTTTGTTTCCAACTTTTTGCGCCGAGTCCAGCAGGTGGCATAATTGAGTTGATAAAGTATGCGAGCGTGGTTTTTACCTCATATAGTTCGCATAATAGTATTTCCTTACCTGTTTTAATTTGTGGCACTTAATTTCTAAGCATTCCGTCACCTTAATGTTGTGTCAGAAGAGAGAGAGAGAGAGAGAGAGAATATTTGTTCTTGAACGGTATAGGCTCAGGAAAAGTGTTGATTCTTGCCATAAAATGATCTATTGACCCGGTTGGTGGTGGCACACTGACTCATCCGTTGGTCTTTTCTATTTTTCCAACGACCCTACTGCAAACACGATAATCACAGGGAATGACGCAATTTGTGTTCACACTGTTTCACTTGAAAGGAATCCATCGTGCAGTAGCGCTGTATTGTGAGGGTGCTGTATCATGACCGTACCGCGCGAGGCACAACACACACAATGGTGATGAGTTTCCGCCCGTGTTGCGGATCGCTTTTAAATAGAAATTCAAACGTCCAGCGTAAACCCAACAGCACGGGAAATTTGTGTTTTTCTACCGCCCAACAATGTGGTGTCCATTTTTCCTACCCAAAGGACAAACCGGACTGCTGGTATAGCTCTTTTTATCCTTTCCATATGGTGGCGGTGACTACTACTACTCACTGACATACACACCGGCTTGCCGTGTTGTCACTTATCGCCTCTCTTGTCGCGCCGCCATGTCCAGAGAGGAGTGGCCCTCAAGGATAACGATAATGGCTCGGGTGTGTGTAATAATGAAATGCCGCAACCGGTTTCCTGACCGGTGCCCCATCCTGACGCTTTCTAAGCTCATTTTGTTGGAGTTCGAGTTGTTGTGTGAGGGAGAAGGCGTGGTGCAACTATTCACACCCAGTCGTTATTTTATTTCCTTCCTTTTTTCTCTACTCTTCATGCCCTACCCGGCTCTTTCAGGGTGCACAGCAAACAACCATCAGCGCTCTGTGTGTGTCCTATCTGTGTCGATTGGCGCCATGTTATGGGTTGTATTATATTTTTTTCACGCCGTGTATCCTTTGCGATTCCTTTACTTCAACGGACCACTCACACACGCGCGCGCATACTCCTCTGATGTACAGGTTTCCTGTGTCTGTATGTAGTGGTTACTGAGAAGTGTTGAGCAAGGCAGCCAACCACCCCCGGGGTCGATTAGCGATGGTGTCCTTGGCATGTCCATAGCTTCGTCGGATGGTTGCCTTTTGAGCGGGAAACGTTCCCATTGCCGCTTTCTACTTGCTATCTGACGCTATCGGTTCGGTTCACATTATTTATTTATTTGTCCATTTTTTTTACATTGACTGATGGTGAAAAAAGACTGCACACGAGCATTAGACGGCAGCAGAAGAAGCGGTGGCAATGGACGGAGGAGTAAGCAATAACATTAGGACGTAATCGAACGGCAATTGAGAAATTTTCCGATAGAACTGTACCACCCCAACAGCTATTGTGGATAGGGGGCAGCGAATCTTTGGTAGATGCGAAGGAATGTGAAGAGTTGTAGTATCATTAAGGGTTTTTGGGAGAAGGTTTTTTTTTCGTCTAGAATAAGGAAAAACGATTAAGTGACCACCACAACCAACTTCGAAACACGATGAAGTGCTTTTTGATTGAATCCCGGTTTGCGGACTTTATTTGTCGAGCTGAAAAGCTTTGCTTTGCGGCTTTGCTGAAAAAAAGAACTCTGCTCCAAGTGGATCACAGAAAACTTGGTGTTTGTGTGTTAAGAGCTCTGAAAATGTAACTGTATATTCCTTTAATGGACAGTAAAGGATTTCAATTGCTGTTGTTGATCAGATGACAGAGCAGACAATGGCAAGCAGTGCTGTCTCTCTCTTTCTCTCTTCGGAAAGTGTATTACTGGTGAATACTATTTCCTAATCCTGTTTTATGATTGCGTTTACACATTTCATCCATTTCCGGTACCGGTCGGTACCGTCGCCCTCTAGCGTCAACAATGCTGTGGATAAGGCGGGGATCGTTAAGTTAATGGATATTTAAGCAAATATTGCTCATAAACATCCCTACTATGGTGGTGGTGGTGTTCTTGGACATTAGTTTTCGTTATTGGGAAGCAGCCAATGCACTGTTAACACTGTTAAAAACTAACCCATCATCAATGGCTTCTCTTTGGGTTGGGTTATCCGTTGATTGTCCCGAAAAGTGACTAAAGGAAGATTTAAGGGTACCAATTTAATCTTACTTATAAATTCTGGAAGCGAAATATGGAGAATAGAATAATTCTCTGTTATGCTCAGGAAATTGTGTGTGAAGGAAATCAAGCGTGAAGTTGAAGAATTTCTCTCGTAAGCTTAGAATGTTTCAAATGACTTGGAGGATTTACTACTATAAGTCGCGAAAAGGCTTCTGTTTAAGGTCTACCAATGTAAACCTTTAGCTGTGGTTTTTCTGAAACATTGGAGCAATCATCCAATGCCAAATCCCGAAATTGCAGTTGACCTTAGTGCGTTAAAAGCTTCTCAATTTCCCAAACTTCCCCTGTTAATCGTACAGCTTCTCATTTGTTGTGTGTGTGTGGTGCGTGCAAATTTGTATTACATTTTGAAATTGATGGAAGCGAATTTGTGTATGCAGATTTGATTTGCCGTAGTCGCAAAAAAAACACCCGTCGACCGAAAAAACGATGCCAAACCCGAATCTCGCGAACGAGAGAGAGAGACCATGGCAAAAGTTTCATCTGGCGAATGTAAAATAGGACAAAACTGTAACGCTATGGATGGTGCTTGTTGGGGTTGTTGGTGTGTGAGCCCTAGAAAAGTCGTCGTTGAAAAAAAGCTATGAATATTTTACCGCGTTTCATCTCCACACATACAGACCTTCACACGTGTCCTCTCCATTTGCTCTCGTGCTGGAGATGAAAAGCTGGCCTTTGCTGTGGTGAGCTGCATTTCTCTCTGTACGCTTCGATAACGACGATGGGGAGGGTTTAGCTTTTACTACACCGTTTCTCTATAGCTCTCGCTCACACTTTTCCACTCCGATAGCATGACGGGTTAGACGGAACTTTGGCTATGTTGTTTGGCCCATCTCTCTAGCACGAGCTTAGATTTTTGCATAAGTAGATGCATTGTAAATCGCTTGTTAACGCAAATGCTTGTTTTGTTCCACTTAAGGCTGTCCCTATCTGCATCTGTTTGATTTTGCCTTTTTGAAGATTCAGATTGGATTTCGGAGAGAATTTGAAGGCGCCGATTCCCGGGACAAGACCGCAGCTTTGTGTAGCTTTGCAATTGAAATTGCATGTAAAAGAATGTTTTTCTTGTGCGTGCTTTGATTGTTTTCTCCAACCATCAATCAACGACGCGCGTTTAATATTAGTATTAAGTACAGAAAAACATAATTTAAGCACCGAACGATGTGTTTGTATCTGCTTCTCGCAGGTGTAAAGCTCGGTCGCAAATGGAGCAAAATGGTCGTGTTCCGGTTCTTCGTTACTACTCGGTTGACTGAGCTAACTCCCTAACACCCGTACCGGACTTTGGGACGACTTTGGGGGAAGGAGAATTCTAACGGGTTTGCCGAGTGGTACCTGTGGTGGAAAGGTTTCTACCTTTCCAGTGTTTTTCAGGTTTTTACACTCCCTTGTTCCCTTACACCTCAAACTATCTTGAAGAGGATTTAAGGTTTGCCGACCGCCAACGATACACCCCGTTGTGCTTGCATTAGTTTCTTGCTCTCCACCGTGGTTGTCGTGGTGTATAGAGAGATGATGGTGCTATTAGACCCTGGTGCTCTGCACCCCACAAGGTAATGATGGCGCAATCTGAAGTACAGTTATTTTTATGCAGTCCGTTATTATGAAACGCGCCTTCTCTCTGTCTCGTTACGGTCGGAAACGAGCAAAACCCGCGCGACGCTATCGGTGAAACCGTCGGATGTTGGTACACCGAAATGCATCGAGACGACCGAGAGGACCAAGCGGTGCGATGGAAAAGAACTTATCTGGAGAAAATGGCAGGGTAAGGGCAAAGCGAAAGGAAACTGTTTACAGTTTGTGTTTGTGTGTGAGGTGTGCATCATTAGCGTGTCCTAAAGATGATAACCACCAACCGAACTACCAGGACCAGGTTCAGGACACTCCTGTAGTATAGTTGCACGACCGTACCACGACAGTGCACGGTAGTGAGTGTGTGTGTGTAGTTCAGAACGTAAGCGAGTTTGCTGAACGTTTATAACAGTAGTTGTAACTGTGGCGTCCTGTAACCTGAGGGTAAATGCTCCCGCACAAAAAAGCCGAGAAGCGCACCAGAAAAAAAAGCTCGTTTAAATTGAAGCAATCATTAACCGCAATACAACGGTGCATTTGTGTGGTTGAATGATGGATAGGTGTGTAGGGGGAGTAGGTTGTGCCGGGAAAAAGGGCAGTGCCGGCATCCAACCATGGTGTTGAAAAATATGTTGGACTGTAGAGCACTCTCCCGGGTCCGGCTGGAAGATTGTGCTTGGTAGGTGAGAGATGTGTCCTCAATTTCGTTTCCTACTTCGTTCCCGTTCGCCTTTTACCTTCACGGGCAAAAGCGGAACAACTCTCTCTGTGGTTGTGTTGAATATTTCTACACCGAGGAAGGAAGTCGGTTGGCCCTCTTGGCACTATTTTTCCCCCTGTACTACCTTGCTTCATGTTCGATCTTAGTTGGCCCGTTTAAGGTTGTTATTTTGTTGTTGTTGTTGTTGTTGCCAACTTGTTGTGAGGCATCTTCTTCTTTTAAAATGAACTCTTCCAATGATCGTAACCCTCCGGCGGTAGTAGTGTGGCGCAATTCCCCACCCAGGTAGAGCGAAAGATACACACACACACACACACACACAGAACACACCGAGCGTAGTTGATTATTTCCATTAGTTTTGACTGCACGGGGTTAGTCGGAGGACCCTACGAAGAAGGGGGTGGAGAAAACTTAAACATTATTTGAAAAACTGGTTTTCGAGCTCCAGTTTACCGATGATGGGGTAATGTTGATGGGTTTGAGCTTTGGAACAGTCTTTTTTTGCATCATCTTAAACACGGGGAGAAGTTTATGTCCTCCGGTGAGCAGAGCTTTGCGTTCCCTGCGAGATGCTTACATTTCAGGTTCTTATCCGGTTGTTTAACTATCGGGCGGAAAGGAAATCGTTAAAATGTACGAAGCATTTTCCTGCATCCATACTGCATGTTTTAAGAGAGTTTAGTAAATTATCGAGTAAATGTGGATGCTGCTTCCAACTGTTAAGTTTGTGTACAAAATCGTTCTCGTTTTGAAATCTTTTTTTTATACATACATACATACATACATACTTTATTCATTTCATCTATTGATACAGCTACAATTTGAGTTGCGAGGTACAGCTATATAGCTTTTCAGCGACTATTCTATTCGTTATAATGGCTATCAGGCCTTTTTAATTGTTGTTGATTACACTTTTATGTTTTATGTTTTATGTTGCTTGATTATTATTTTTTTTTTTTTCTTTTTTTTTTTTTTTTTTTTTTTTTTTTTTTTTTTTTTTTTTTTTTTTTTTTTTTTTTTTTTTTTTTTTTTTTTTTTTTTTTTTTTTTTTTTTTTTTTTTTTTTTTTTTTTTTTTTTTTTTTTTTTTTTTTTTTTTTTTTTTTTTTTTTTTTACCCTAACTTACTTACTACTAATAACCTAACTTAGCCTAAATACACCATTAACAAAAAAATAATAACGGTGAAAACAAACAAAAACAGAAGGAAGATGCTGAACTTATGCGCTAAGTAAAACCTAATTTTATCAAATCATAGTGAAAATGTCTCTAATATGACTATGTGGAGAATTCATTGATTTCATTCTTATATTTGTGTTTGTAATTAAGATTAGATCATTTATCGACAATGTATTACATTCCCTATGCAAGTCAGCTAATCGGGTTCTAGGAGGAGCATTTGTTATCATGCGGAGAACTCTATTAAGCGCAACTTCAACTTTTTTTAAATTAGTTTTTGCACATGTATGCCAAACAGATATTGCATACGTTGCAGCTGGGACGAAAACTTGTTTGTAAATTGCTAACTTATTTTGGAAAAGAAGCCTTGACCTGCGATTTATTAGTGAGTATAAGTTTTTGGTTAAGATTGCACATGACCTTATTACGGCGTTAATGTGGTCTCGATATAGGAGTTTTTGATCAACAATGAGTCCAAGATATTTAATTTTTGATACCCAGGAAATAGAACAACCGGCTAACTGCAAGAAATATCTACTGGGATTAAGCAAATTCCTACGCATTTTATGAGGTATAATCATAGCCTGTGTTTTAGTTTCATTGATTTTAATCTTCCACTTAGCTTTCCACTCACTGATTATGTTCAGACAACGCTGTGCCGAATTACGTACCTCAAGTAATGTTCGCCCTTTCGAAGTGATTGCAGTGTCATCAGCAAACATGAACAGTTGGCTGCCGTTGGGAAGTGCAGGGATATCTGCAACGTAAAGTAGGTATAGCAGGGGTCCTAGTATGCTACCTTGGGGAACGCCCGCTGGAACATTGGTCGTGTCGGAAACAGATGATCCCAGGACTACACGGAAAGTCCTATGTTGCAGGTAGCTTTGCACGAAATTGATGAGGAAGACCGGCATATTGAAACCCATTAGCTTATGGATCAACCCGTCGTGATCTTTTTTTTATAATTTCCTATTCTAATTCAACACTGGAGAAAATGAAGCAAGTCTTTCCTACAAGAGTTTCTGATCTAAACTCAAACTTTAAATATTATCAAATCTGTAACTGCAACTCCCTTGAGTGCATGTTGGTACAGTGTCCTCCTTTCTTCTTTGCTACATTTTGCTTCGGTACAAACAACAAAGTTTGTCTGCCAACAACCCACCCAGACTTGGGATCGTCGACAAAGCGGATCTCCTGTGGCATTCTCTTGCTGTGCTTTTAAAACTTTCAAGTTACGTTCTTCAGCTGTGTGGTTGATCTTTTCCTTGTTTTAACGCCCCATCGATCGCACATCGTTTGAGAGAATTCGAGAGCTCGGGAGAAAGACCGAACGAAACGAGAACGGCGAAGTGTTGTGTGTGATGCTTCGAGCGAGTACCGTTACGTTGACCCGATTATATAATGATGGTGGTGCGATCATGGAGGCATGAGTTCTTGCTGGTGGTAGAGGACGGTTTGTGCGGAGTATGATAAATTCATGCTACGGTCGTCGACGCTACTACATAAGGGGCATGATTGCGAGAGAAAGAGTTGTGCTGCTCCAGCGTTAAGCAAACCAAGAGTTCGTTAACATCGGCTCCACTCTTGATCTTGTGGTGTGGATGTGTGTGTGCGTGTATATTATGTGGAGAAGATGTTTAAAAAGGAAGTCAAGTTCAGACCCAATGTATATTGAAGCTTACGTGAGGCTTTCTATGACGTACTTCAAATGTTGCATCTTCAGTATATAGCTAGGATGTGTAAAGTTTTCTAACTGGTTTCCAACTTTACATTACAATAACTTGACTTGTTTTAATGCGCTACGATCACGGCCGTCGGGCTGTATAAACGGTTGACAGTAAGCTGAGGTTGACGAATCGAAGAAAATCTTACCTCCGAAGAAGTTTAATCGGAAAGAATCAAACCATACATAGCATTAACCTCTTTGCGTGGTCGTCCACCACTACCACCTTTTCTTTGAGACACCTGATTGACCTGATTTCCGGTCGTTTCGTTCATCTGGAGGAAGCCTGAGCGCGGACTGGGGAATTCGGAGAGATGCTGCACGCATTCATTTATTTATTTATTTGTATCTGTTGCTCCGGTCACTTTGGAGTCGGAAATTTGGACTTTCTCTTAGGATTCCCAATTTTCGGGGGCATATAAACACCAACTTGTTGTTTTTCCCTCGTTTACTTCATATGGGTGGTTTCCTTTTTTTTCTCTTCCCCTTTGGCATGTTCCGTTAGGCTACTTAAGAGGTATGGTTTTGAAAGCTTTTTATAGGCTCTGTTCTCTATAACAGAGGAAACAGCTGTGTTGTGGAAGAAAGGCATAGTAAAGAGAAGACAATGCTCAAGTTGGAATGTCCAGCAATAGGTCAGAGTGGGTCAGTTTATAAATATTTTTTTACAAAATAAAAATAAATCGCCAAAACAAAGGAAACGGATACAAGGAAACGCCAAAATTGTGTCAATCTTTTCTAAAAGAAATGTTAGATTAGTCTAGGTGTTCGGTTTAATATTTCTAGTTCATCCTGTTGTAGTTCACTAAAGCAACAAAGCAACGTTGAGTTTCTAGTTATCGTAGAATGGAAAGAAAACAGTTTTTTTTTCGCTAAAACCAGACACGCTGTTTTTAAAAATGTGTTTTCACTGTGCGATTGGTACAACATCCGGTGGAGAGTGAGTAAAAGCGCGTTGGGAAGCAGCACACATATTCGTCATAGCTCGATTGTTTATTATTGGTACCCGGCCGGTCGACCGATCGGGTACAGTTCGATTCTCAATGTTCACGCAAGATCTCGTAAAAATTCGGGATTTGTTTGTAGGACACAGGCAACTTGAGTTGGGGTGTGATGCGCGGCACGGTAGAATGATTTGCTCCCAATAATGATGAAGCATGTTCAAACGTCTCCACACACATCGTGCTGACGGCCTTTCTCGGTCATCCTGTCTGCCCTATGTCTCCAAATGATGGTCCGCTGGTAGTGCTGGTTGCACGATCTTGAGAATGTTTGTCTTGAACCGGGAATCTACTATCTATTTGTTCAAACTTTGCTCCCACACCATTTCCGGTGCGATGATGCGCTCTGGGGGAGTATGTGCGTTTTTGCTGCGGATTTTAAATGACGTATTATGAGACTTTTTATTTTTGGAAGATTTTTCGAAGGTACCTCAAACCTCAACTAAAATAGTGTAACATATTTAGCAGATCTGCCCATACCTGTGCAAAGTATTTAGTTGTGTTTGCACAATTTAATACACCTTGTTAACACCATATCTCCTACGCTCGCACACACACACCACCCGATATCGTCGAACCGGAGCTAACGGAAGAACAAATTACTCAACAACCAATTTCTGCATTACACGCTCATCAATCCCGAACCTTAACCGATTGGCCCCTCGCGGTGAAGCGTCGATCCGCTGACGGAGATGAACTAAACGCGTGTCGAAAGAAATGTAATTTAATCTCTCCCGTTTAGCATCTTCCCTGCACACACCGGCTAGTAGAAGGTGGCCGACCAACAAAGGCATGTTTCTCGTCGTTTGCCGACTGAGCTGATGATCTGACGGTAAAAGTTTGGGTGAGTGAGGAAATTCTTTCTCCTCGCGTTTTCGGTGGTGGTTAGTGTCCGATTGCTTCATGGTGTGCAAAAAACGAAATATCCAAAAGGTCGACCATAGCAACACCACGGTGCACTGGTCGCGGGAGTAGCCGGCCGTGACTGATCGAAAATCCGTTTTATATTCCCGAACGCCACCCCCGAACCAGATATTTGTTTAGAATGGTGAGAAAAATTGCTTTAAATATTTTTCATCTTCTGGTGATCTACATTCCGGCTGAGGAAGATTCATGTCGAGAAAAAAAGGTAAGCTAGGGGAGGTCCATTAAAACGTGTTTTATTTGGAGGTAGAAAATCCAGTGAAAAGAACTGAACAGAATAGAAGTGATTTTCTGAGGTAACAAAGTTAGTCATTTTTGTTATTCATTTCGGCAAAAATGTGAGAAAATATGACTGGCTGGCTCTAACACCGTTCTACCCTAATTTGATTGGTGTGGAATCGTTTGTTTTGATTGTGCGCTCTCAAGGGATTGCATCCAATCAAAAATGGTATTCCATTTTGAATGTGAATGGAAATTCCTGAGGAGAGGAAACTTTGGAAAGAAAAGTGTTTTCTCATCTTCAGAAGCAAATAGCACATCGTTTGTTTGTTAAATCCTACAAATAGCGATAATATTATGTTGACTCTCTCCTGTTCAAAAACTTTGGAGTTCTTTGGAGCGTTGCGTCCAATAAGACGTTGCGGTCGTCTCACAGTCTTCAACAATCCAGTTTCTGGAGGTAAACAAACCCCAAAAAAAAACACGTCTCATTAAAATTGGGATAGTTTCTAGGCAGCTGGGGAAATCTTGTCCCCCATCCGGACTTCCAATTGGTTAAAGTTTCCCACCTCAAACAAGGTGAAAATATGCGTTGAAACTACAAATTTGTCAAACACAAAACTACCTCCGTTAGTCATTTTAACCTACTTACACACGTGAAGGAACCGGGAAACGACAATGTTTTTTTTTTTGGTTTTGTCAACGATGCTCGAGTTGACCGTTTCGTGTTGATGATGATCGTTAGGTGGCCATCGTTAGCTGTTGAGGCTTATGAGAAAGTGCAAACATAGGGAAAGCATTCTCAGGTTTGCATTTTTTTCTTTCGACCAAAAGCTGCACATTTGAAATGGACATTTTTAAATCGTCTGATGACCTTACCCGGCTGATGGGGATTGTTTTGCTAGGTCCAAGGAAGGCCTGACCATAAAGGAAAACCGCAAGTTTTCTCCTACTTTTACGCCCCGCAGCATACAGCAGGAGCAGCAGTAGCGGGTTGTGAAATATGGGTTTTCAGCCGTTCTGTTCCGGACTTTACCGGTTGGGAGTTGCTATGTTTTTTTCTTTTCCCATTGCCTTACGATGGATCGCTTGATCCTTAGCTGGTAAGATGGAAGATATGTTTTTGAGATTTCTCCTTCGGTCCTCTGCACACAAACCCTTCTTTCAAAGTGTGCTGTTTTCCTTCCAATTTTCCCAAACCCCAGTTCTGTGTGGCTATGGGAAAGCTGGCTCAAGAAGGTAATGCGTGTTTTGCGGTTGGTGTTTGTTTTGGATTGGTGTATTTCAGTGTGTGTGCGTGCATTTCAGCGATGTTTTATTTTTCCAACGTGTATTGGTCTCAAGAAAATCAGCTTTCTTGGTAAATATAGTTGAGTAAAGCGTAGCTGTTGTGTTGTGTGAAGCAATCGCACACACCAAATGGCACCGGCAACAACCAGCAACGTTAGCAACAGTGCTTTTGAAATATTTTTGTGACTTGAGATTGAAAAGCGGATAGTACGTAAAGAAAAGAGACAAAGCTAATCCTGTTGAAAGATTTTTTTTAATGTAGATGTTTTTAATAACCATTTAAAACGCTTATTTACATTAATCTCCTTCTGTGTTAATTTATCCGGCTGTTTATTTATCACCCAATCACCCAATAGTACACGCTTGTTGCCGATTTTAGGCGCACGCCCCGGTATGCCCGGCCCGTATACATGCCCGTTTTAATGTACATTTCATTTGAAACCCAAAATCATTTTCATCATATTCCGTCTCCGTCAATTTCCGAGTGTCGGGGCGCAGACACACCTGACCATAACACCTGGCGACGCACGTCGTGATGTCGGCATGTTTTTCCTGCAACACGTAGAAACCGCCTCCCCCCTGTCCGACTGTTACCGTTTCGCGCGCATAATTTGCCATATTTTCTATCTCGCGCGAAAACGATGGAATAATTTGGAATTTTACGATCGGCCATAAATTATTTTCAATCGTTCGGGCCCGTTCGCACAAACGGTTCCTTCCACGGTGTTCCTTCCAAAAGTGGAGAAGGTGGAATCCATCTGTGTCTCTTTTCGCCCCCCCACGTGCGGAAAATGTGCACGCGCGGAAGTGTATTGCCACGGTGGCCCACTTACGGCTTTTACAAGACTTAGTCACCGTCCATATCGTGTCGTATATACTAATCGATCGGAGCTAAAACCTAGCGCAAAAGAAAAACGCTGTGAAGCCAGAGTTTATCAGCTGTGACGGTGCGCCACCATATAAGAAAGACGAGGAAAAACTAATGCGGACGGGAAAAGAATTTGCTTTACCGATGGTAATTTTCAAACAACACGCACATCCACTAAACGTATAACTGTGTTTGGGGTGTGGTAAAAGGGGAGTTATGGAGGCACCAAAGTTTGAAGAGCTATTTCTCTTTGTTGCGCTATTCTTGGGGCGCCCCCACCAATGATGCGGTGTGATGAAAATGGTGGAAAATTTCCCACCATACAAGAGAAAACAAGTGACTGAGTGAGTACCGCTGGGCCGTAGCACAGGATTTGAAAATCCCTTTTTCAATCGCAGAAACTCTTAGGCATGTGTTGTAACTTCGATGGAGAAACGACGACGAGACCTACAGCGAAGGCCGATAAATTTTGACTATCGCTATTGCTTTTTTTTTGTTCCTTCTGCAACACAACGTCACGTTGCTGTTTGTGTGTGCGCTGTGCAAAAATGTCAAAAGCATTCGCCGCACTGCAAACACGGGCTTTTAACGATCGCGATAGCAAATAATGGATAGAATAGAACGGTTTTCCACGAATTTCGTTCCCGGTTCGGATAAGCGATATCGGGTTTTCCGATGGGGGCCACAAAAATGTTTACCCTTGTGAGAGAATTAAGGGCAAAACGAGAAACCCTTAACAAGTTGGGAAGAATTTTTAAGCATATTTCGACCGGCTTCATTTTTATTTTGTAATTGGGAACAGCCAGTAAAGCCAGGAGTGTTCGGTCGAGAAGAAATGAAGTTAATGGTAAATGTCACCTCCGGATGGAATAAAGATGAATAGTGGTGGTCAAACGAACTCTCAAGAGCTTTTATTAACTGGTTCCTTAAACATGTTTTACATTTAAAGAATGCTTTAGTTAGTAGGAAATGCTTTTAAAGTAGCATTTCGTTCATTTTCTACCATCACCTGATCGTTTCATCGCGCGGCTGGTAATATCATTTAATCGAAATGAGATTGTGCCAAGCATTAGTTTTCAAGTGCAAATAACAACATTTAATAATACCTGCAAAATGATACGGTGATTGCTTTCCCACGCCTAAAAGCGACCTGTCAAAATTAATGCAATCAAATCGCCGCCGTCCATTTTCGGTCCACGTTGAACTTGTGCTTTGTCCAATGAAGTCGTAGTCGGAAAATAAGGCCAGCGTAAAGAATATAACCTCTCAAAGCCGGAGGATCATTTTCCAGTTTCAAGCTTTACGGCATCAGTAACTTGTTGCTTTCAACATGCCTCGTTTGCTGCTGTGGCACCGGCAGTGGATGATTAAATTGTGCGCTCCTCACTACGACAATGCGGCGTGCGGAGCACATTTTAGTATTTTCCTCGTGAGGAAACACATCAACTCCCGTGCTGACAAGTGGCAGCAAAAGGACGATTGCGCGTGTGTATGTGTTTGTCTGTGTACGAGATCAACGTGGAAAATATATTGAATCTAATGAGTATTGATTTTCTGCGTTTTCCTTGGTAACGAACGAACCGGCACTTCCTTGCCGACAGTAACCTGCAGCGATCGGAAGTCGCGCTTTCCTTCTCGTATATTGCGTGCTGTGTATCTTAGATTCAACGGGGAAGCAGAACATTCGGTTCGCCGTGTGACACACCCGTGCAATGATGTTGAAAATTGAAAACCGATTCCGTTGAAGTTCATTAACTGAAAAGGCGCATTAAGTTGTGTTACATTTCGTTAGGCGGCTGGATAGTAGGCGAAGCACGACGAATCCTTAAGCGTAAGTGCCGGGAAAATGAGAGATCTAATTCGCCCGAGGACTGGTACGCGACACGAAGGGTTCGCTTTATTGAGCAATAAATTCGTGCAACAGGAGATTCTTTTATTGACAGTTTAAATTCAGCGTGTAGTAATGGGGAAAAGTGTGCTCTGAGACGGTTTCAATCTGGGTGAACATTTTATACATTCATGAAAAAGGCAACCGGTAACAGCTGCACACTATGGAAGAAGGGAGTCCTTCTAACCTTGCTGTACTAAACCTATCCCTTTTCTCTAGTGAAAAGCTAGGCGTCGTAGTGCTAATGTGTTTTACCGAGGAACGTGCCGAGATTTGTTGGCTATCCTTTTGTCCTAAACCCGGCCGGTTTTTTTGGGACTTAAAGAGGACTTCGCATGGAACTGAGAGAGTGAGGCTATGGTGCATTATTTATGTATAAAGTCTCGAATTTTCTACCCCCTGGATGAATAGCATGCGAAGCTCGCCTTCGTTGTTAATTTAGATCGGATAAATCTTCTCTCTTAACCTCTATCAATCTTCATAAAATTCGATCAAAGTGCTTTTTGTCAAAGTTCGACCATGTGAATAAAACGGTTTGAGTCTATAGAAATTGGCGCAAACGCTCTCAAAATCACACCCTAACGAATACTGTATGTGTTCCAATATGATTCTTCCACATCTTCCCTGTTACACTTCCTCTTTTTCTGCATGTCTTTATCATGGACACATCCGTTAGTGCGGTCCAATATAGATTGTCCTCTAGCAGCAAAAGTATGCCTCTCTACCGGTGCTTATCAATGTTTGACATTTGATGATTCGTTGTCACCAGCGTCAACCGTTCCTGTTGACAGTTTTTCGTCAGTGACCAATTCGTCAGCATTTTGTAGAATGTCGTTTGCTCCGGTTGTCGATGCCGCGCGCACAACACCGCCCGCCGTTGTTTCAATATGTTGTTGACCGAGTTTTTCGTCAGTGACCAATTCGTCAGCATTTTGTAGAATGTCGTTTGCTCCGGTTGTCGATGCCGCGCGCACAACACCGCCCGCCGTTGTTTCAATATGTTGTTGACCGAGCGCGCCCCGAATGACCGATAGCTCTCAACCCGAAGGATAATGGGATGAGCCTTGTGTGACAGACAATGTTGACATCTTGTAGAGCGTTTCGTGTTTTGGAGGACGTTTTTCTTTTACTCTTTCTTGTACATGCCCTCAGTGTTGTTGGCGCTATTGCGTCAAACGTTGGCTGTGATGACGCTGGTTTGGAATGTTGTCCCGTGGAATCTTCGCTTTTTTGCTATTCTTTTCCGAAAATCACTAGTTTCTGCTCATCTCTTTGGGGCGGAGGAAGAAAGTAAGTGAAAACTATTTTTAAATTACTTGCCGTTACTGCTGTCCTTCAAGCGATAAGCAAGAATTGCTGGACTTGGCGATGGGACGCCGCAACGCTACGCTTTCGATGTCGCTGTTTCCTTTGCGTTTGTCCCTTCGGGCGGCAGGAGAGCTTTGTCTCTTTGAAATGGTATGCACATTTTTGATAAATGAAACTGTTATTTCCGTCCAACGATCCCCGCCTCGGGGCTTAGGGTCTCCCCTGTGACTCGGTCTTTTTTGCGTTGGAAAGAGGTTTTCCGGTTTTTACAACGGGAAGCAACCTATTTTTGGACAGCTTTAACCGGAATAAGACAGAAGCACGCCTATTAAGTTAAGTTTTCAGTGCTAAAACGGAAGCAAATTTTTGCGAAAATAGTGTACAGAGAAAATGTGTCAAATGTAAGCAAATGATTACGTAGTTTATAACTTAGAGTAACTTGAATTGCTTGTGCAGTTCGTTATGATTTGATGCCTACATCTTCTTGGGAGAATTCTTGTCCAATGGAAGATGATGTTTGTAATTCAATCACACATAAAACGATTTTTGTTTGTTTACAATTATTGCGCGATCCAGGATGGTATGTCCCAGATTCGGCGTTTACGTTAAACTATCAATTTCTTCGCGAGAATTCGTGATTTTGTACCTTTTGAAACGATTAGATTGTGTGTTGAATAAAACGAATGTTTTAGGAACGTGACAAACACGTATCTGTACAACAAGCTAACACTGGAAGATTAGCTGTAACATAGTGTTCGCTTAACTTGTGTGTTTACAATCTGTCAGAAACAGTGAGGCAATTCCATGTAACACATGAATTAATTGTGTAAAACATGGCTTGATCTTGCCTCCTCAAAGCATTGCCGAGAATGTTCCGAAACGCATCACCACCACCAGCATTATTCCTCACACATCGTTGAATAAATTCTCATCTCTTACGAGGCACTGGGCTTTTTCATAAACTCATCGTGCGAGAGATGATGTAAATGAGGCGTTACGGTGAAAACTCCTATTATGTGAAAAGTTGGTCGTCCTTGCCGGGCGCGAGCATGGATGGAATTCAAACACACACACACGGCACACAACTCGGCCCGGGAACATTGTATAAAGCGGAAAACACTTTCGAAAAGTTTTGGGATAATTATCGATATAATGAATCTTGTCTGCCCTTGGAATTTGATCCATTTCGAATGGTTCGCCCTTTTTTTAACATCGTTTTAGATATTTATTATTTCTAAGTTACGGCAAAGTATCTCTTGGTGTGATGACTTCCCGTCCCATTGTTGGGTAGTAATACGCGGATCTCATGTGATGGTTGGCTTGCGTGAAAATGTCGGCACAATATTTCGCCGCAATGTATGTTTTTTTATCAGTATCGTTCACTAATGATTAACAATTTCGGAAAATTAATTAACAAACAAATAGCCTTATTATTGCGCATTTGGTTGTTTTCGGGTAGCGATAATTCGAGGAACAGGAGAACATCCTGTTCGGAGAACCTAATAGCTTTAAGCGATTAGTGTTGGCAAGTTGCTGTGTAGGGCGAGGTATTAAAAATCGTTTAAGAGTACTTCATTTGTTCGAAAATAAGGTTAAAATCGAAACTACGGTTTTGTATAAAAGTTTTGCATAAAGTAAATAATTCACCTTTTTGGTACCTCTCGTACTCATGCGCCACTTGCAATTATCACCTAACAGCGCGTCACATATCAGGCAAGCACCATCTTCAGCATAAGCATAATAAAGTGTAAATATTTACACATAACCAAGTGTCAATTACTTTTCGGAAGTCAATTCCTTGCTTTCCTAATATTTCCTTGATATTTCATCATGTTATGTCAGACCGTTAGATTTTGCTTCTCTTACCTCTTTAAACTGTTAGCCAACGTGAAATTGGAATGTTTCGTCTGCAAAAGTTGCTCGGTACTTAGGAAATTACTTTAAATATTTTTATCAATTTTTTGTTCCGTCATGTCATTGCTTCTCTCCGTAAGCCCTCTCCCAACGGCAACGTCAGTTTATAGCCATAAATATTTGCAAATTCTTCATTCAATAAAGCACGCGTATCTCGTTTGCTGTGTAGCTTCCACCGACATAGCAGACATTTTTGTTGTAAAACATTTTTTAATCTCTGCACAATTTGAGAAGCGTAATGATACGGAGTGCGGCTTTTTCGTTCCCCATAATGGATCGTTTGCCTGGTTGGTGCGCCTTCCATCGAAAACACTCCGCTTCTCTGTTCAGAAACAAAGCATCGCACAAGTGACGCATTTAGTTTGATTACTTCCCGATGATGGATGAATTGTCTATGGCTGACAACTTTTCATCCATTCTCTTAGCTGTCCTGGGAAGTGTTGTTGTGCGCAGTACATTGAAATTCTCCACATTTTCCAACCGTTGGAATGTTTTGTGAATTATCAAACACGAAATTTATTGTATTTTGAAACTCATTTCCCGATATTCGAACGGTTTGGAATTGATTTTCAAATTGCGATAAGTGCGGATCCGATCGTCATCGCCGCCATCCATATGGATGCAGATTAGAATTCGATCAGCCCGAAAAGCGGCTGTCTTTTAGGGGTTTATATCCGCGTTACTTGTAACACCCATCCATTTTCATCAACCTTAAAAGCACGTGCCTAGTTTCGTTTATAAATATTTATTATCCCATTTGTTGTGGTGTCTCTGGCAATGTTGGGCGGATGTTGTTTCCCTGTTTTGGTCTGGAATTTTCTTGAACGTTCGATATAAACGCATCCGTCTATCCTCTGACCTATCATTGGTTGTTGTTTGGGATTCACCCTTAGGGGCAAAGTTTATCTGTCCAGGTGATCTCATAAAGAAGTTTATTACCGTACCGTTTAATCGAGTCTGCATGGGCAGTAAATACAATATTTATTGATTTTAATCGAATTTGGTGGTCTCCAGAGGAATTGATTTTTTTTTTAGGAACTCCTGACATCAGCTTGCCAGTCTATTTGTTTCAATAGCTCTCACTGCAGAGAAGCTAGACGGCAACAGGTGGTTTGTGCTTGGTAAGCTTCTTAATAACGATACCATTAATTCTACAAAATAGAAATTTAATGAAATCGTTGTGTTTCGGAGCAAGGCTAGGAAACACGAATTGCTGCGTCACCGTCAGAAGACTGTAGTTTAGCAATTCTATTTAAGATGTGCGCGAATCTCAATGAATGTAAACGGTGTTAGTCTTGCTGTTACCAATCGACGAGACAGTGAGAAAGAGATGCAACAACTAGCACTAGGTGACGTCTAACGCCTAGAGATCGACCAGTCTCTTCTAGACCAAGTCTCCGCGTTCGGCGGTACCGTTCTTGGTGGGTAAAAGGAAGTATGATTGGAATTTATATTTTCCTGCTTACCTGGTACCGGCAGCGCAAATATTCCCATTCCATATCGTATCCAACGGTCAACGGTTTCTAGTCATCGCGAGACAAATCTTCTGGACGCCCTCCCAGGGGTTGAGTAATGGACGTTAGTATATTATACCGCGGGATGCCAGTATAGTGGTGGTGATGGTGGTGGATGGTGGTCATTTGAGCATAATTAAAATTCTCCCCGTGGCAGTAAAGTGTCACCCAGCTATTTATCCTACTCTTTCTCTGTGCTTGTCGGCGGCTCTGACGTCGCAGCAGCAGCAGCAGCAGTGGTAAGCAAGAATTTTCTTAACGTTCACCCGTATGATGCTGGCGCACAGTTGTTCTTGCTAGTGTTGTTGTTACATTTTAATGAATCTTGCAAAAACAAACACGACACTTGAAAGAGTAATTTTAAACCAGTACACAAAGGTCTGCGTGGCACAACATCGGTATCCCCGATTTGGCATCCTTTTTCTTGCTTGTTTTGAATATGCTCTTGCCTCATAAATGTGGTAATATCGAGTTACGTCATTAAGAAATGAATAGGGGCGCGCTATGTTGTGTGGTGTACCAATGCCTAACATCCAGCGCAGCAAGAGGTGACCACTATCGATACTTCCTTCTTCGGTACGCTAAAACCTGAAACAGTGACCTATTGAATCATAACACAGGAAAGGAAAGTTAATCGTATCGTTTGCCGTAAATAATTTAACGTCTTCGCACGTTCAACCGTAGGGACGAATGTTAGTAATCGGGAAAACAATGCCACCCCGAAATACTTATCATCAATCTTTACCGCAAACGGGCGCACACCCTTCAGCTTGCGCTGGTTTTTGTTGGGTGTCCCGTTTTATCGCTCACTCTTGATGAATGCGCTATAGCCGAATATAATACACTAGTTTCATTATTCATACACACGCCACCTAATAGACGCGCGCATACCAACGGAGTATATAGGCGGACCCGCCTTCAATCTTTGGGCGTCAGTTTTGATGGTCCGGTTTTGATAAAATCCACTACACAACAAATATAGTTTGGTTTTTTTTTTCCTGGGGAAGTTATAATCCACCCAAAATCTTTAGAACCTCAACCCTTATAGGCTGTTTGATATGCTCTACATTCAGTATCAAGAGTCTTGGGTCCTGGGAGTTTTACACAACAAGGTAAAGAATGAAATGGATTCGTCTGGTTCCTGGAGCTACCGGTGAACTCTATAGCCTTCTTCTCACCAATAGTGGTACTTTTCCTAAAAATAAAAATGCACCCATAAATCGGTAGACCATTGATTGGGCGTCCCTTCTTACGCACACACACACACTCAGACTGGTGCTATTCGCATAAAGGAAGACTTCTGTAAGCTTGGATTGGAAAGGTGTAGCAGTGCTCCGGAAAAAGGCAAAATCTTTTATTGATGTTTTTCTTACCTCAATTTACGACTACTCCAGGTGTTACTGCGTGGTCCAGCTCACTTTTGGGCAGGGTGCTCGATTTAATAAACCCTCCAAACGAGAACGGCGGCTCTCAGTCGAACCCTCATGCGTCCTTTTATTTTGTTTAGGACGGTGCGTTAATAAATCCCTTCCTCATTAAATTCATTTCCTCACACCCAATATCTCAGCGATGGTACAGCATTGATTTGCTTCGTTGCTTCTTAATGGCCATTCTAAAAATGTTCCATCGTGAAAGCTCGTCCATCTCCACGAGCCCACCACCATCCTATCAAGATGGAAGGTAAAATGGGCAAGAGAAATGTGCCCTTTTTCCTGCTTGCGGTGTTGTTGCTTTGCTGCTCATGTAATGGTTAGAAGGCCAGCGTAGGATCCGTGTGCTTTTTTCGGAACACAGAATCATCCAATTTGTGTATTCGTGTGTTCCTGCTTGTGGTGTGCATGTTTGTGCGTGAGAGTGCTTTACCGATCGATCAATATCTGGAAAAAAATCATTCAAATTCGATTTAGTAGCACACTCACCTTCTCCTGCCTTTGAGAATCCGGCACACGATGGCAGCGTGTACCGCATTAATGAATGTTGCGTCGCACTTTGAAGTATAATCCAACGCCCGAACTTTGGACGTATTCGAGGGATTTATATATATTCAAACATCTTCACCACCCCTGAATGCTATTTCTCACCACCGTCCGTCCTTGCGCTTCTGACAAAATTCAGAATTTGAATGTCCTAATCGATGTTCTATTCAAATAATCGAATCGAGCCGCACAAACAACACAAGGATTATAATCCAATGGCGAACAAAACAAAAAAATACACATGCAACAACACGCGGTGAAGTTTCTGGTGGAGCACGGAAAATCTTTCGAGGAAACTGGAAGAAAAGAAAGAAAGCACTCACACCGTACCGCCTCCGCAGAAATTCTGAGATTAAGCATTTTTTTATGTGCTGTTGCTGTGGGCCTTGCTACTACTGCTGCTTTGCATTGGTGGATCATTAAGATTGGACGGGATTATTCTGCCATTTAATATGTGCATATTTAGTCCCTGCTGCTGCTGTTGCTGGTGCTGTTACCTTATGCTCCTTTTAACAGTGCCCTGATATGTTGGCGTTCGTATGGCTGTTATTTGGTCCCTTCTGGGACTGCTGCGCTGTGACTTGCTTGCCACATTACACCATCATGTTGTAGTTCGGTTGTGAGGGTGATAAAGCGATGATTAAAATTCCAAAGATTCGCTGGCGTCGATAATGTTGGTGGTGTGTCGTTTATTAGAAATTATGGTGAATGAATCATTTCTTTCAAATCAACATCCCACCAAAACGCAGTTATGGTATTAATTACTTATACAATTGCGTTTATTTTTGTGTTCTGTTTGGTTCTTAAGTTGATTTTTTTTTGTAACTAGTGTAATGAGAGTCATCGCGACACTGTCATTAGACATTTGGGAAAATAAATGACGAGAAGATCTAAAAGATGCATGCAAAGCTCAACCATTTCTAATGAAATAATCATCATTTTACTTGTATCCTACTTCTTGAAGGAAATTATGACTTATGACCTTCCAGTGATTAAGTAAGTACACACTCGCATGATGAATATTGTATAGAAATGTTAGCTCAGGTTGAAATCGGAACTAAACCAGGAACAAAATACAAAAAATACGAAAAAACATAAAATTCTTGGACATTTGACATAAAGTTCCTAACTAAGTGCAAGTCTTGTAGGTTGGAGGTTTTTAGTGCGGAATCCATGATGTGTCGGATCCCTACATTATCCATCGCGACACAACTCTGTACGTGATAACGTTTTGGGTTCTTCGACGTCATCCGTCCTACCTATCTCCGGGGTATTATTTCTTTCATGTTTTTATGTCATCAGCGACACCATCGTTTTTGGCGAAACAACGCTCGCTGCTGCTCAGGATGTGGGTTTCCATTAATCCGATTTCTTAGTCTCTTGATCCTCAATCTTGCAGATTACTTTTTTGGATCAAGCTACCATCTGGTTCGATTCATTGCCGAGTTCCGGTCCGTTTCGTTATTTGAGACAGTGTAATGTTTACAAAATGAAATTGGTGTTTTAAATAATTGCGATATTATAATCTAGAACGCAAAACGGATCCTAACAATATTTTTCTTCAAAAGCTCAATCGTCACCAATGTTGGGAATCTATATTAGATATTACGAATAATTACATCTTCTTCGATATTGGTAATACGAAAAAAAGCAATCTGCTATACGTAGAAAAACGTACCGATGACGTCGTTTCAGTTAAAAATAAACTCTGGACGAAGGCGATCGAATGTGGCCGATTAGACCCGGCTCGGTTGGTCATTGGTATTTGAAATTCAGTAGCTTTTCGATGGAGGTTTTGAATTATTTATCAGCTACCAGAACACGATGTCCTGGTGTGGAGTACACGAAACAGAGCTGTTTTAATCGAATAGATGTCAGGGATCAGTAGCTTGCTTTACAGATTCACCAGGAAACAACAAAAAAAAAAAAACATTTGGAATATTTGCTTTTTGAGAAATCAAACAAAACCAACTTTTTGGTGGTCCAATGTTTCATGTCGTAAATTAATTTAAAAATTAACTCCCTCAAGAAAACAATTACTTTTCATTTTCTTCCCAATGTGTTGTGTGTACGCGTTAATAGCAGAAGAACGTTTCATCTAACGTTCATTTTCGAAAATGGTTTTGAATTAAAATTTCGACCTGCATACACCGCATAATGCATAATTTACCTACCCCCGTGGTAGCGCTCACCAGAGGTTGATCCCGTTATGTGGTTCTCACGATTTTTATGTTCCACTTTGGCCATAGTTCGTCCCCAATTTTGTCCCCCCTGGCTCTCCAAAGCAAAAAGCGCTCACCAAACGATCTATGTACCACCGGGTGACGACGACTGTCGTGCTGTGCTTCAAACACACCTGGAAGAGCTTTTTTCCACCATTTTTCTTTATCCATCGGCCGCTTCCTCTCTGCCGCAACTGTGTTGCAGCTGCAGCATGCTCCGGTCATCGACCCTTCTCTTCTGCACCGAGATATACACATGTGTATGGCACACGAAAAAGATACCAAGCGCCAAGAAATGTGTGTTACAGCAGACGAAACTCGCATCCAAAGACGAATGTAATATTACAGAGGCCCGAAGCCGTTGCTTCTTCTTCTCTAACCGAAATGGAGGCAATTTTCTGATCGCGCTCCATCTCCCGGCTTCTCTTGGTTTTCCTGTTTCGTCATGTGGTTTCCGCATTCTCACCATGCCACAGGTGTGTGTGTGTGTGCGCGTTCAAGCACTGTTGTGTGATGTGCTGCAAACTTCGGAGAAAGGTTGAAAAGAGATTTCCCCAAAAAACACAACAACCGTTATTGCGCCTGTTCGGTGTGGGCCCGGGGGAGTTGGTGAAAAGTGGACCCGGACAATGTGGAAGTCAATTTAAGCGAGAGGTTACATATTTTGCTCTCCTCCAGCAGTATCGGCTGCAATCGGGAATGTGTATCATCAAACGCTTCGGTTACACTGTCTCTCTTTGCTTTGTTTTGCGGTCCGTTTTCGCATCGTTTCCATTGCACTTTAAGGCGGTTTTGGTTCTCTTCCTTTATGTACGGCCATTGTGGTGCCAACCATTTGCATTACTTCGATGCACTTCTCTAACGTTCTCTTGTTGCGCATCTCATCCTTCTTCTTCTGGTCGCTTTGTGTCGGAAGTTTCGTGTCCACGCGACCAACTATATGCTTTGGACTTCCCCGGTCTCTGCGTTGTGCATGTTACCGTTGCACCTCAATTTTGTTGCACTTCTTTTCTTCGGCTGTTTTTGTTCACGATCGTCCGGAGTTGTGCAATTTGATTGGCCTAGTGTGTAAAAGATCGACACAATCGGTGCTGCTCGGCGGTCCTGGTAATTATATACCGTTTTCTTGTTGGTACCAGCGCACCACATAACGGCAAATGAAGTCAGGCGGGGTTTGTTGGAGATTGAAAATTGTTTGACCGAAACCTTCCTCCCCGGGTGTGTGTGTGTGTGTGTGTCGCAGAGGACTTGGCTTGTTTTTTTGGAGCTCTGGACCGTGTGACTTTTAATATTGTTACGTTCTTTGTGGGAAGAAAGCATTCAAACTGATGGAAGATGTCGTACGATAGTGGTAATAATCGATAATGAGTATGCTTGTTCCTGTGATTTTATGTGCAATTTCGTGACAGCTCTGACTGATTAAAGTAAAAAAAAACATCTTGAAAATGATAAACTACGAAGCTATGTCGTATATATGGAAACTGTCGTTGCTTTTCAATTCAAAGTTAACTTTTTTGGCAATTATTAAAATTTAAAATACCTCATTAGTCCCCTTGATTCTTCAAACATCAATCACTACATATCCTTGAATTATTTTACAAATGTGAACAATTCAAATAAACGATCGTTACAAATGATTAAACTTAATTTTATACATGCGCTTAGACATTGGGCATTAAACGTCAATCTTATTATCACAAGCTTTATCAAATGGAATTGATTACCATTGCTATTATAGTTAGCCGGAATGATTGATTGATTAGATAATAATGCCCTATCCCCGAACGTGCATTCGTGCTGTGTTGTGGTTTAAAATGGACCACCGACGGACAAATAAATCATCATGTATCCTTCTTTTTGGGACTGGAAAATTCAAATCTTCTCGGTTTTTGATCGCACGGATAGACACACAGAATGCCTGCCCAATACTGCTGGTGTGTGTGTGAGCTACTTCATTTCGATCATCCTCCCTCATATGTCAACCGTCTGTCAGCGACGATTATCGGCAATCGGATTACGTACACATCGGCCCATCGCTTAGTCATCGTCTCTCGATAACTGTCAATCGCATGAATCCATTCCGTGACCAAGAAAACGAGGATCAATAAATGGTAGCCCGTGGCGTTTAACCATCACAACACTCCCATCAACCCTCAAACAGTCTCCAAAACCTCGCCGCAAAAGAAAAATCCTCGTTTTATGTAAGCCGCTTCTGCCGAAATGCGTAAAAGTCTGTCGCTCCTCGATGATGATGATAGGCAAAAGGCTTGCTCGCCTGTGTGTCCTTTCGCAGCAGCTGTTTTCTTTTGCTTTTTTTTGTGCATTAGACGTTATCATTTCCGTGTAAGGGGCGTAACGTGTTTTTCTTTTCTTTTTCTTTGCGCTATTGATACCACAATCACCAAAGAATACGCAGCCCGGCCCGGTTCAGTTTTGTGTCCCGGAGATGGAATACTGGCAAAGACTTACGCAAAACGAATTCCTCTGGTTTTCTACCATCGTTCTTTGCTAGCTATGGGCCGCTCGGTGCTGAATTGGTGGTGGGGTCGTTTCCAGTCATTCCCTGCAAGTGACAGCGGCCGCTGCGATGCTGACGCTAAACGATTATGATGGTATTTTATATTATGCAATTGAGGCGTATCCTTCACCATCGTCGTTGTGCTATTTGTGTTGCGGCATCCTTATCGGTGTGTGCCGCGGCGTAGCATTATCCTCACCCAAAGTACTTTCGTGAGGTGCGCTTGTACTTTTTTTGTGTACACCTCCCAGTCAATATAAAAGAGTGCAAAAAATCTATTGAATATTTAGTGTAACCAAATATTTATCATTGCGATAGGATTTATAGCATCCATAGTCTCACCTCGGTTCGTACTTTTCTTCTGTTGTGCTGATCCCATACACATAAATCCCGTATATAAATAGATGCACCGGAACTGATGACTTTTTCTTATTCCTGGAAATTTAAAATTTTGCGAATAAAATAATTGTGGTCTATTGAGGCAAAATTTCGCGGTAAACCTTTTTAGCTTCGTAGACAGATCTTCCCACGTAAAATGTTGATCCAGCTTAGAGATATTACAGACATTAAAATCCACCTTTTATGCCCACGCTAACTCGCCTCAGCCCTCCTGCTAAGATCCTCCCTTTGAACGCAATTTCCAGGCATTTGGCTGCCAGATTTCCTGAGCTGTTAGCGGTACAAAAGAAAAACGAGTTATGTTCGCTTCGATATGCAAGACCCCTGACGTGTTTGTATATAGCATCAGAGAAGTTAGGATAAGTGTGTGGTGTTCCTTAACCTAGTCTTACACCTTTTCTTTTATTCGGAGTCTTTACATGTTGTTGTGGATGATGATGATGCTCCATGTTTTAATTTGTGTTACCCAAGGTCGAAAGATTTGCCAGACCACAGGAAGGTCTGTTTTCGCAGGATAAATACTCTAGGGAATGTGAATATAAAAAAACCGCGATTATGGATAATGGTTTTTAACGGCAGTCGGAATTCTTGGAAGAATTAGATGAATGATAGAGGATATGTTTGAAATTTTTCACTCCGTTGGTTCTTTATCTTAATCTGAAGCTACTAATTTACTACTTGAAAAGGAACTTAAATCGCATACATTCTAATCGTGATTAAATGGACAATCCAGTCTTACATTTCCAATACTTTGTAAAAAAAGATTCGAAAGCCTTACCAAGTCTCTCCATCAGAGTTTAGATCTCGTTTTCCAAATACCGCTACACTTCACGAAACTCTTATCTCCGCTTGAACACCGAGAGCTGTAGAAATTATTATTTCCTCCATTCGCCTACCAGGGCGATGCTTACCATCGCATGATCGTTTGCCATTTTAAATTTTTATCTCCATCGAGCACACCACATCGTACGAGTGGTGGAGTGCAGTCGTCTAAGCATTCACCGGCATATCATCCGGATGCCGTACCGAAACCGCACATTAAAACGTACGACAGATCTCACGATCCTTAGCCCAGAAGTATGCGTTCGATAATGTTTGTCAGGCAAGGATGGTATAATGGACGCACTATTGCAACGAAGCAAACGTCGAATTTGGGTTCGGCTTTCCACTAACAGGCCACTTGAAATAAAGCACCGTAATACCCGGGATTAAAGGCGACTTATGGTACCGGGTTCAGCA
>KZ062227.1:161609-180761 GCA_002091835.1 Anopheles maculatus
GCAGCTCTGCGGTTAAAAGCTGGAATCTTTACTAATCCTGGTACCACCTCTGCAATTTCCTGGTCGATTCGGGTGCCATAGAGTGTGCATTTGGTATAGTTTGGAGCTAGATAAAATTCTAGGCATTGAGCATCAGAGATAGCTTATCCGAAAGCGATTGTTTATCAAGTTCCTGGGTAACATTCTGCTGCATTACGCTGAAAGTACCCACCTACGTATGTTTATTATTTCTCAACAAATGCAGTTTAATTTAATGGGATCAAAATAAGATTATTTCCAAAATCAAAGCATACAGTTTAAACGCTTTGAACATCCGCATTTGAAGGGTAAAAGGTTTTCAGAAAATCAATCTTTCGCGGCATTATTCGATTATGTTTCTTTTATTTATTGTGTTGTGCAGCCTTCGTGTTGCGCAATCAATCAATAAAAGCTTCGTTTTTACCATTTTTGAGGTCCTTTTTTTGAGGCCAGCATATCTTTATAGGGAAGAGCAAAACGTTTATTGTTTTAGAGCTCAATTAATGTCGATAATTATATGCAGTTTTTAATGATTTGCAGTCTAAAGTTCCCCGCTAGAGAGCAGAACGTTAAAAAGGGAGTGGATGTATTGGAATCAGCAAAACAACAAAAAAAGGCGTTGCACATTTTACACTCCAATGTGCCAAAGATATCCTCATAAACCCATGACATGACATCATCGTCATTGCGACTTTTTGGAGCTGCCCTTTCACTGTTGTGCCCAGGTATACGCTCCTCAGGTGTGTCTCTGTGGTAATGGTGGGCGCATCAAACAGTGCAAGAAGCAATCCTGAGCTGCGTTATGAAGACATTTTCTAGTGAAAGTAAATTTTAAAACTCTCTGTTTTGCACACTTCGGATTCGATAGTTTAATCTTAAAGATTTGGGAGGTTGATAACAGCTTTTTGTGGTAGGTTTTTTTTTGTTTCTGATGTGTTATGTCCAGATGATCAGATGGAACGTTCGATGAATCCATTCGAACCATTAGTGGATATTGGCTTGCGTTGAACCCAGTGGTATCAGTGCATTTTATTGGATGATTTTTATGTGCTTCGCTCATTCGCTTTGCTATACGATTTGCACAGTGTACGATACATTGTGTCGCAGCCAAATGCCGCATAAGACTGGCTAGCGATAGTGTGATAATGCTGACACACCACCATGAAATCATCCGTCTTGATAAAATGCTACAAGAAAAGAACTTCCACCGCAAAAGGAATGTGTTACGTAGTAACCGGGAGCAGCAGATTGTCACCATATCTTGAAGTTCTCACATCCAATTCGCCCAGCTATACTCCGACCGTTGGGTGTTTCCGTGTCTAACCAAAGCAAAGCTTTTCCTACAGCGTACACTCTTTCTCTCTCGGTCTGCATAAAAAAAGGCAGCAAAAGAGTGCCGTTGATTTGATTGTTGATGCTTAGCACAGCAACCACAAGCAAATGGGGACCAACCTACCCCAAACATTGATTTGATTTCCACCCAACAACTGCAACTTTGCTTCAACAATGTATCCTTTTTTTTGCCACACGCAAAACGACATCTCTGCTCGTTAGCTCCCGTGTTTGGTATTTGATTGCAGCAGCAAATCTGAACCGGAAGTGTGTATGGAACTGGAAGTAATGTGTGTAGCCCACACGGGAGAAAAGTACATATTCTCTTGCCAGACCCATGTCATGAGACACATGTGTCAATTTTCCTCATACGACCTGCATGTGTCGAATCATATTAAGTTAGGGGTTTCATCTTCTAGAATGTTTTGAATCAGACCTCGGAACTCTTCAGCTAGTGAGACTGATTAGTCTAGTGAACTGAATCTGCTTGCTATAGGTAGCATACTGTTGTTTGAATGTTTTGAATATCCTGCCTACACCACACAGGTCTTACTGAGGTTTCTTGGAGAATTATTAAAGTTCGATACATTCTCATACTTTCATGAGTCTGGAACGACATATTTAAGCCCTTGTCATTGCTAAAGCTTCTATCGTTTGAAACATTTCAGTCCAGAAATTCCTAAAATCCTGCTACTCAATTGCTACTCAATTTATTGAAAAAGACGCCAGACTACCATTTTATCCCAGTTTTGCTCTGTTTGCTTTGCTAGTTATGACAACATTTTTAGGGCAACCAAAAAATAAACATTGCTGATTGTTAACTCCACTGTTGTGCTTCGACCGCAAAGTAGGATGACCTCCACTTGCGCAAATAAACTCATTATTAAGTGAAATTAATTGATCGATTTCGCAACATTTAATCCCTAGGGTGGTAAAAGAAACATGCAGGAGAGAGTAAACACCCCGTCCGGATGTGTACGGGAAAGTGATAGGGGAACAAACATTGGCGCCCATAATTAAGAGCTTTCGGGGAGGCGAATGCAACACGAATCTCTCATGTGTCGCCCTTGTTTTGGCTTCTCACCTTTCAACGCCTGGCTTTTCCCTGGGCGTGTTTCAATTTCATGCGAATCGCACCTCCAAACCTCCATCGCCAGCAACTAACAACATTTTGGTGGTGGTAAAATTCGCGTGTACGTTTGTGTATGCAGGGTATGATTGCACTTCCGGGCGAATTGATTAAATTTCTGCGGGAAACTGCAGTACAGTTACCACAACTAAATCACTTGTTGGTTATGGATCATTTCACAACTGTCCCGCACCCGGTATGCATTGGTCAATTCCAGTTGGATGTTCTGAAATCAACCAGAACTAGTTAAAATCCGGCCCCACAATTCAATGGCACTATCATGTATGTAAGCGAGAGTTTTTGGTTAAGTTAATTAACCCACCCACGGACACTTGCACCATGCACATCCCTCCGCAAAGTAGGTGGAAAAGCGGGTCCAAGCGAGAAATAAACAGGAAATTTAATCGTAAAAGCGATCATTCGGAAATGATCCTTCACCAGGGTAATACCCGGGAACTCTTGCTTGTTTTGATGGGGATACGAGGATCAATAGATCAAACTTTTGCTGCCGTTGTTATTACTTCAACGCGAGCATTCGCCCGACCTTCTCCAAACTGTCATGTCGCTGTGGTTTAATTTGTTTGACCTTTCGCCGAGTGCGCTCTGCACCAAAGTTACCGGAGCAATGTAGATTTTGCTGCTGCAAATTCTGGCGCTATTGCCCGTCGAACCAATTTCTCGAATCGATAGCTAATTAGTGTGTCGATTGGTTTACACCGAATGCGCCCAACCGGATACCGTCGCTAGATTCGCGAAGGATAGACTGCCTGAAGCCTGAAATGAACCCTTCCTGCAACTCCCGTTTTCATTCGGCGGAATACGTCACCGGGGCCAACGTTTGTGCGCGATTGTATGCAGCAAGGACATTTTGTGGCTTACTATTTTGTTTGATTATGCCAAAATCCCAGTTGACAGATGGACCTTTCATTAGTGGACCCAATCAGATTCCACTTCACCTAACCGACGGCTTCTCGGTTTCGCAGTGCATAAAGCCGGACATTCGTGGAACTAGAAAAGGATGTTCCAACAAAACCATCTCCCTACACTACAGTACAACAATGCTTTTTGGTTGGAGCGCTTGCTTTGTTTTCTGCAATAGTGGTCCTGTCAACTATCTGTATAGTGTGACACACCGAGTATTTTCCCACAAATGTATCCTATTCCTTTCGCCGGATCGGTTCTACTGCCAGTTTTTTGTGTTTTACTTAATGCCCATTTACAAGAACCTTCTTATATCCTTCCAATTTCTGGCATATCATTGTTTGTTTGCAGTGTGCTAGTTAACCAAGGCCTGCCGACGGCTTCTCGGTTTCGCAGTGCATAAAGCCGGACATTCGTGGAACTAGAAAAGGATGTTCCAACAAAACCATCTCCCTACACTACAGTACAACAATGCTTTTTGGTTGGAGCGCTTGCTTTGTTTTCTGCAATAGTGGTCCTGTCAACTATCTGTATAGTGTGACACACCGAGTATTTTCCCACAAATGTATCCTATTCCTTTCGCCGGATCGGTTCTACTGCCAGTTTTTTGTGTTTTACTTAATGCCCATTTACAAGAACCTTCTTATATCCTTCCAATTTCTGGCATATCATTGTTTGTTTGCAGTGTGCTAGTTTTGTTGTGAAAATTAGCGTCCAGCATTTCGGGGCCAGCCAAGATAACAAAACCAGAGTCCCATCAACGGCAGCGCCACTGGCCATTGCCCTGGTTCGTAACAATGGGATTCGGTTCCGGGCATCATCGCTTTTGGGTGTGGTGTGGTGTCAGCGTCGTTCATAAATTTTTCCAACCCACTCAAACAAATGGGAAAAAACCCTCCCTTCGTCTTCGTTGATGATATGAGAGGTTCGAGGTCGTTCTGGGGGTTTTGTTTTTGTGCCATCGTTAGTTCGGTTGGCTCGTAATTCTATCGGAAACGAAGAACACCGAACGCGGGGTCCTTCCACACTCTATCTCTCTCTCTCTCTGTTTGTGGTTAAACTTATCAGGACTCTGGAAGTTGGAGAGAAGGTCGGGCGTTTTCCATTCTATTTTCTTCTTCACTTAATATTTTGTGGTTTGCTTTCGTCCTTTTCACAAATATTGCTAATGGAAACACAAACTTTTTTTTTGCGCTTTACTGATCCCACTTTCGGAAGGGTTTCATTTGAAAGACGTGAAGACTTAAGGGTAAACTGGTGTGTACATGGATGGGTTAAGCGAAAAACTACTACCGTAGAGCGGTAGAGCAGCAGCAAGACCGTCCACTGCCGGCGTTGTTTCTTTCTCGGTGTGGATATTTCCTATTTTCCAATGTTGAGATAAGTCTGAAAACAAACTTACAAAAGGGATTAAACAAGCAGTTTCTGGTTGTGAGACAGAAAACGCCATCCAGCAGATGGTGAACCGGACAGAACGTGGCTTCCCTTTTTTTTCCCCCCGAAAAGATGATAAATTAACCATTTGTTCTATCAAAGTGTGTTTTTCCTATCCTTTTCGATTTTTTTGTTTTCTTCAAAGTTTGGGTGAAAAAAGTTAAATCATAGTTTCATAGCTATATCAAATATGTATGTATTTATCATCGTTTTCTTCTCTCTCACTCTCTCTTACAGCAACTTTTCCGCTCGAATCCGGGTCTTACTGCAGCGAACTCGGCCGTCCCAGGTGCACCGAACGGTCAGCCACTGCCCCAGTCGGCCCTCTCGCTTTCGGCCGCCCAACAGCAGCAGTTCCTGCAGCACAATGCAGCGTACGCGGCCCAGCAGGCCCCGCCGTACGTTATCAACCCGGGCCAGGATCCGTCCCAGTACATGGGAGCCCTCATAGCGGCCGGCGTACCGCAATACTATGCACCGGCACCGTGGAGCGTGTATCCGGCCAATCTGGCCATTCCACAGCAGCAGTCGCAACCACGCCGGCCGCTCACCCCATCGCAACAGGGTGCCGAAAATCAACCCTACCAGGTAAGCTCGGTGGTTCCTGGAAGGGCACGGCAAGACTTTTCTCGAGCAAAAAAGCTCGCAAGACCTCAATTAGGCTAAATTAAGTTTGATCGTATAAACTATACCCTTTTCATTTTGATCCTTTAACGTTGTTTTTTTTTTTTGGAGAATTTACAACCCACTGCGCTACCGTCAAGTTCAAGTTTTTGCTTCGGAAAATCACACAACAAGTATAAGGGAACTTCGGCCGTTTTGTTTTATATGTAAATTCGTGTTAAGAAAGCATCCATTTATCTCTATTAACTTTCCGCATTAATTTACTGACTTAAAATACAATTAAAGTTCAGTTAGGGGAATCTCTATCAACGGTAAACATCAACTGCAAAGCAATTTTTGAAACGAAAACTAACAAAGGCGTATGTGAATATGTAGTAGTTATTAGCCGACTTAAGTCTCAATTTCTTACTCCAGTTTTTACAAAATTGAGCAATAGGGAAAAACGATCTTTGAGATCGTTACGGAAAATAATCATTTTTTTCCTCAGTCCAATACTTCGCAACAGATACTTCACTCAGCTCAAGCCCGAAGATCGAGATAGAGTTTGGGGATCGTTAATAAAGGCAAACTGGGAACGATGAACTTTTCGGTCGAGGACAGCGTCACGCCTAGTGATGGGAAGTGCGCTACAGTGCGCACAGTGCGCACCGCACACTTCACTGTGCGCACCGCACAGCACAGTGCGAAAAGTGCGCGCACTGTGCGCACTTCACGCACTGTGCGCACTTTACACACAGTGCGCACTCTGCGCACTTTACACACAGTGCGCACTGTGCGCTCTTTACACACAGAGCGCACTGTGCGCACTTCACACACTGTGCGCACTTCACACACTGTGTGCTCTTCACACACCGTGCGCACTTCACGCGCTGTGCTCGTTTTAGGCACCTTAGTGTTGTATTTTTTGGAGGTTTTAGCTTCTTTTTATTTGTTTGGTATTTTCATCAACTATGTGCAACTATGGGCGGCATGGTGGTTTATACGATACCGGCGCCTTTCTCCACACGGCAGGATCGAGGTTCGAATCCCGTCCGGACCATCTCCCTGATAGTCAGTCCTGCGTACGGGGAGGCGGTCCGCCGGGATTCGAACCCCGGTCCTGCCGTGTGAAGACCGGCGCCGCTTTCGTATATACCACCGGGCCGACTGACTATCCAGCTATGGGTAAAACTAAGTCACAGAAAACTAGCAATAGCAGGCCGAGACCTCACGAAGTTGTAGTGCCAAAGATGAAGAAGAAGATGTGCGAAGAAAAAGCACAGTGTGTTAAGTGCGCACTGTGCGTCAAGTGCACACAGTGTGTGAAGTGCGCACAGTGTGTAAAGTGCGCACAGTGTGTGAAGTGCGCACAGTGCGTCAAGTGCGCACAGTGCGCACAGTGTGTGAAGTGCGCACAGTGCGCACAGTGCGCGCACTGTGCGCACAATTAAGTGTGAGCGCGCTTTCGCACCGCACAGTGAATTGTGCTACTTTGCTCATCACTAGTCACGCCCACCAACAAACCCTGTCTTGAAACCCATTGCCCATTGATGGTGAAAAGAATTTTCCGGCAAAGTTCGGACGGGGTTTGGTTTGGGGCAGCTTGCATTTCCCCTTGTCATCCGCCGAATGTTTGACAGGTCAGGGCCGGGGCGACGTCACACCATCACCGCAGCAATGGGTAAAATAATTACAACTTAGTAATTGGATTAAGTCTACCGAGCGGCTCCTACCCGTACAAAATCGGTACGGCCAGTGGTTCGATGTGGTTTTGCAAGCTTTTCATCTGTTCGCAATTTTTTCGGAACACCTCTTCCTGGCTCCGTGTGTCCTCGTTTCAACTTTGCTACAACTTCCGGTGTGTGTGCTCGGATGCTGCTCTTGCTGCTGCACGTGATGCTCGGAAGGCAAGCTTATTTTCGCAAATTTCTACGAACACTTCAATGAATGTGTATTTCTGAACGAACGTTTAATTATGATCGTGATGAAGTTTCACGTGATATCAAGAAAAGTGGTTTCTGAGAATTTCACTTGGATGGTGAGGCGAAATTTCGTGGTATTGAAGTTTTGCTTAAAGAACTCCCCAAATTATCTGGTTGGAGCAACAAAACATAAATGAACCAACATTGAGAAAGCAATGCTTTGAGTGCTCCGCTACACATTTACATCAAAAGCAACGACGTTTGTTTAGTTTTACCTTACGTAGATAGCCTTAACTAGCTTCATGAAGCAATGCCCTTCCGGTGTTGTGTTTCTCAACGATGCTATGCATCAGCTAAGGCATCTCGGATGTCGGCGTACGGGTAACATCTTAGTTGGGAAACTTGCATTCAGTTCCTTCCTTCCTTCCTGCTGTTGTAACATCGGTGGCGAATACTTCAACCCTACGACTTCCGACATTCTGTTGCTGAGGGTTGGCTTACTCATTTTTGCTGCAACCGCACGATCCGGGTCGAAGAAGTTAGCTGGCGTATTTATTAATGAATAGTTTACGCCAACCCTAACGTGATTATGCTGCTGCTGCTGCTGCACCTTTGGATCGTTAGGAGTGCTGCAAAAGGTAAATCTCAAACTCAACCCGAAAGTCAATCTGTTTGCCCAGCCAACCGTGCTCTAAAGCGAGCGAAATGAGTCCCGCCTCCCGTTCTAGTAGCTGTAGCTAATTGGTATTAATGATTCATTAACACAATACCCTCTCTCGTCCTAACGCAGTTGGGAGTTGTGGATGCAAACATACACACACACAGCCTCGCCGAGCCCTGGCTCTGGGGCGCTCCGAGGTTTGAAGATTGTGTGAAAACTCATTCCAGACGCAAGTCTGCACGCGAGCATTAATAAAGTAACACGTCGTCAGTGTACACGTCCTGGACTGTCTCGCTTCGTCGAACTATATTACTCCACCGGGTAAACACCGACCCGCCGCACACAGCCCCACAGGAAGTCTCCCGCGCTCCCGAGCAGTTGCAGCCTGCAGCGAAAAATTACCCCACCGAAACACGCACCATAATCCATGTGCTTGTGGCGTTGGACGTCACGGTCATTCACCATCCGCTGGGGGTTGGCAAGAAGTTGTACATAATGCTCCCGACCGGTGTGTGAAGGTCGTGAAAACTTTCGACCGGTTGGGATGATTTAATTTGCTTAAAAGAAAATGGTTGGTCAGCTTGTTTTTTTTTTAAGGGAGTTTAGGAGTTTCGGCAGATGAGTAAAGAAAATTGTTGAGAGTTTGAGAAGAGGAGTGGAGATATCTGGATGGAAGATTTAAAAAGAAAGGCGAAACTAGTTTTTGTTGGAAGTGTCTGTCGAAAGGAAAGCAGGTTTTTGGTCATGTGTAAGGGTTTGATCGCGTCATCGCGGTCACGAACTCTTACACGGTGATGTTGTAATGGCCCGTGTCGTCTTATTGTGTGCGAGAGTTGATCGAGTTACAGAGAGAGAGAGAGAGAGCAGAAAACGGAAAGACAAGCATTATGTATCCATCCCGTGACCCTGGGCGCTATCTTTGTACTCTCGGTACGGCGATGGTCATGGTCAGGAATTTGCTTCAACATAGCTTTCTTTCTTCGCGCTTTGTAATCATTATGAGCCATTTTTCTGTCCGTTTTATTCTCTCCAACTTCAGAGAGATGAGGAAGTTCAACACAGTTCAACTTGCTGGAGTTTAAGTGCAATGTTTGTTCATTGACACATTTTTCACCAAAAACCCGCATACAACGTTAACCAAAACTGTGCATTACAAATCATCGAGCCATTTACCTTCGAATACCCCTATCGAAGAATAGTTACAGTGAAAGCGTGTCAAACTAGAGTCCCGGTCACGTCACCGGTGTGCTGCTACAAGTACATTTTGTTGCTCTATTGTCGTGACTGTGTGGTTGGCACTTAAACGAATATCGAAATGGTTGGAAAATTCAATCATCTGTCGCATTCCAAAATTGTCTCTATAGTGTCCACGTGTTTGGTCCCCTTTTCCCAAGCGCAAACACCGGCGGGTCATTTACCTTCAATATCCACCAGCTAAATCGATGACGTTTCTCGTCGCATGACGCAGCGACCTGTGTGTGTGTGTGTGCTAGATGAACTCAATAAATGACCGAGCAATGAAAATGCCAACCAAAAGAAAAACAAGTTGCCTGCCTGCGTGTTAACTTCATGTTGTTGGTAGTTGTACCGTATTGTACCGGCAAACATACACACACACTCTCTCTCCCTTGTTTAGGATTGTAGTAATTTAATTCTTATTGGCAAATCCATCAACGTCGGGGACAAATTAAAAGTGAAAGCGTACAGCAAAGTTGGGCCAGTGCCCTGCGGGCATGATGAGGGTCATATAGATCGTCACTTAAATGCTAAACAGGGAGAGCCCTACGCACACACACGTACCCAGAAACAGTAGCGCACCACCCGCACATTCTTGACTGGATTAATTTTTCCTTTATTTTTTTTGTTTTTGCTGACGGGACTGCTGGTATGCTAGATATTACCGTCATCAATTAACATATACCATTAGCGCGTGGTTGAGGAAATGGGAGGAACTATGGTGCTGCGAGGTGTGTCCGCCGATCGATCTTTAACTTCCGACGAGTATTTCTTCTGCTACTGTGCTGTAATACGCTCCATCAACACCTGGCAATGTTCTGGCGTTGATGGCGCATAAATGCCATAAAACCTAAACTAGCGAAAGTACAAATGAGCAAGAGTAACTCGGTTCGCCCTCTATATTCGCTGGGGTGTGTGTGTTTCGTGATAGTGGGTCACCTATTACGGACCTTGTCAGTGGAAAAACTTGTTCCCTGTTCAACTACTCTCACTCTCTCTCTAGTTTACTGGGTCTAGATTTGATGACAGTACTTGTACTGCTGAGGAAGACGGCTTTGAAACACACCCATTTGACACCACCGGGTTGGACAAGCGTGGAGTTAGATACCTGGTAGTTGGAAATCAAACCTGCTTCTCACCAGGTTCAACTCTACCGGTACCGGTTTTTTTGCACATACACTGTTACAAATTTTGGACGAATTATACAAGCTGGTTACGAAATTGCTTTCCAAATTAAGTCATATATTCAGACTTGTTATATTTAGTTTTTATTTTCACAAACGTTTTAGTCCTAATTATATTCCAGATATTGATTTTGATTACAAAATCGATATAGGTGACAACTTTCGTGCACCACGGCTCTTCCTTATTCTATCATTACACTTTGTTGTGACGATAAATTTCTTACATCCGGACAAAGCTATGGAGCTCAGGTTCGTCCTCTTCTCCCGAGAGGCATTAATTCCGGCAAGAGGTGTGGCGTAAAGTTCATTATAATTTTACGTTACATTTTATCCAATACCTATACCTTCACTTCGCACACTCATCCCGGTACTTCGTGCATAAGCCCCGAGATTCCTCTGCAACAATGGTTGGTTCATTATCACCCGCGACGGACGACGGACTTCGCCTGGTAATTGCAATTTCGCTAGCAATTCGCGTGCAATCAGTGATCTTTTCTGTGTGGTGCGCTTTTAAAAAAGAGTAGCGAACGAGCAGGGCCGCGGGTTCTGCTTCGCTTTTTCGTTCTTCCGTGTGCAATGGGAAGAATGAATGGGGAAGGAATGGAATGTTACTTCACCACCACCAACCGCCAGGATTCCGGAAACCGCCTCGTTCTAGCTGAGTCCTGGTAAGTCAATTACCATATCGGGTGCAGAAGCCTAGACAAGATCGTCGAAAGACGACACGGGCGGAGGATACGTACATTCGCGCGCTGTATATCTTCACCAGTACTGTGACCTCTATTCACCTGACTTCAACTCAAGAGCCGGGGGCTGTATATGGGTTTCCTTTTTTTTGTATTTGTATATGGAAAAATCTATCACCATATTCTCCGTATGCCAGACAGAGACGAGGTAGCATCGGGATTGAATTTGGTTCGCGTGTCGACTTTAATGAACCCGACCACCACTACACCCAGATCCCTTTCCGAACTCGAAACCCTAAATTGCTGGATTGGAACCGCTCCTTCGGAGGCACTAGACTTTCTCAAGAGCGTGCGCGAAGACACTCCACCTGCCGTGATAGGCCGTATAAACCCTGTGTATTGATATATAGATAGTTCGTCGCTTCCTTTTTCAAGCTTTTCCAAAAATAAAAAGCCATATAAGATTCTAACAAACACCAACCACAAACATTAGAACACGTCCATGATGTGTGTGGATCATGAAACATTAATTTTCTCATTTTTAGACCGAATGGATTTGGGCAGGATGTGTGTGTGTGGCGGGTGTATCAGGATAATTATTACTCCTCAGGCAACGGGGGGCCCTGGGTTGTTTTTCCGTCCACACAAGATTACACAAATTGACGACGCTATTGTTAGTTCTCGTGATTTTATAAGCTCGCTCTCACGCCAAAAAAAGTTGCTTTGCTCGATTGATGTTTCGTAGGATAAATGAATTGCTAATGGCAGAAGTAAAATAAATCGATAACACGTTCCTATTGTTAATGTTGACCGTTTGCCCTGATTAGTGTTCGTTCGTCACGCGTTCCGAGGGTTCCGAATTGCAAAACTAATTGTAATTTATTTTAATATTTCGTGTTGCAAGACTATCTGTTACATTTGTTTAATTATTTGTGGAAAAAAAGTGCTTCATGTTCTTTTTTGTATGTAGTTTATTTGGATTATTTATATATTTTTTATAAAATCATGTATATATCATTCGTAAATATCCAACTATTATCATCGTACTGATATCCTACTTTCTCTGTGAATTAATAGCAGCATGAAAGTAATATAAAACAGCGCTAAATTAGATATGCTTTATGCTGCTAGTCAGTATATACTATTTCTAATACAAAATATATACATATCAATTTATATATAATACCAAATTGTACATTTTTCCTTTTCTTTTTTCTCTCTTTCTCTTTCCTTCATGTTTTTTTGTTTCTTTTTGCCGCGTTACATCGTTGTGTATGATTGTTTCTTCTACCTTCTGCAACATCTCGCCAAACCAAACCAAAAACCCATGTGATCAAACGTTCCGTGTGTTAAACCCCCTATCTCGCGTGTATCTCTGTGTGTATTGTGAATGTGTGTACAAAAAAAAAACAAATTAAACAACAAAATCCTGCTACCGGACGGACACGACGCCAAAAACAAACAACACAACAATAAAACTACTTTTCCCCTGTACAATAAACGACCACCAACCATCTCGGCAAACGACGATCGTCGCCTTGTGCAGGTGATATCGGCATATTACGACCAGAGTGGTTCGCTGGTGATGGGACCACGCACCGGAACGCCGATGCGGCTCGTCAGTCCGGCCCCACCGGTCCTGGTGCCGCCGGGTGCTGCCGGTCCACGGGCTCCCCAAGCGCCTCCGATCTATCCTCCGCAGCCACAGACCGCCCAGCAGAACGTCTACTCGGCCCAAAACGGATCCAACGTAGGAGGTATGTACATACGCACAGCTGTAGACCGTCCATCCCAGTGACGCAGGGATTGTAATATTATACTTATGTTTTCTTGTGTAAATTTCATCATATTTAACGCAATTTACGGATATGTTAGACTGTCCACTTTCTCTTGAGTAAAAGAGTAAACTAATGAAAAGAATTGTTTGCGATGTAAATATGTTAAAAAGGGTATTGTCAAGATGGATCAAACCAAAACAACGAACGGTTACGCTGGCCGCGTGTGTAATATAATTGTATCGATGTATATTTGTATTACATACTTTCCACAACATTAGCAAAATAACGTTTCGCATTGTTAATATCGATTGTTAATGTTATGTATTTCGTATTTCTCTATGCTTGCATTAATTTTCCTATCTGTCAATATCATGAAAACATAATATTCGCTCGATCGCCACCAATGTAGGTCAGTGGTGGAAGAAAGCATCATGAACGCTTCTCTTCTGTGTGCAACTAAAAAAAAAACACACACACACAATACCGTAACAAAGCTCGGGGAAAGCAGAAACGATGTTGTTGTTACTGGTACAGGTCTTTACTTGTCTGCCAACCAGTCACACAATCGCTTTCCATCAATTGGAACGCCTTACTGGCTCGCTTTCCCGCGTATTGGCAAAAGAAAATATGCGCTCGAAAATGAAGATCAAGTTTCTCCGGGGTCCAATTTTCCGTCAATCAGGTTTGATTGCTGGGGTGTGCGTCCATCTCTGTCTCTCGCAACCTTTTGCACGGCACAGTCATAAGACCTGTACCCTCGACAAGCCAGCCAAGGCCCATGCATCAGGGAGCGCAAATTGTTGATGTCAAAGCTGTGAAGCTCTTTAACCGCTTGCAATTCGCCTCCGACAGGTTTCGCGGTACAGATAGATATCAGATATGGTATACCTTCGTAGCGGTGTAATTTAAAAAAAAAAAGGAAATTATATCTCTTCTATTACAAGAGGTGAACGTCTGATGCACTTGGCGATCAGTGTGCAGCATTGTAAGTCATCGTGGGGAGACACCCATGTGGAGAGAAACAGTTTGTTGTGGACTTGAAGATCTGATCCACTGACAGATGCAACGAAGACTGAAAGCCATTGTCGCACTGTTCGCGTTGTTGGAAAATCTAACTAATTTGGCGGCATTAAACCAATTATTAGTGGGAGATACATTTTTCCTTCGCTTTTCTTTCTTGCCCATCAGTGCATTGGTGAAGTTCATAGGGCATGAGTGTAGGTGTACCAAAGCTCCCCAAGGTGTGTATCATTGAGCGTTAATTGTATTTCATAATGCATGCGATAGGTGATCTTTAAAACGATGCGTCCTTCAACAGTCCCCGTTGAGGATGTTAATGATAATGTAGACTGTCTATCTGTCATCTAGCTGACACGATTAAATGCACCATGATTGGGGCTTTTGCAAAGGGAACATTTTCACTTGCAGCTAGATGCTTTTTTTTTGCTTGTAACGCAGTGGGAGAATAATTTCTTGGCCTGATTTTCTTTGCTTTCTCTCGGAAATTGAACCAGTACTTCTACTGTGTTTGATGAGAAAAAGCACGATGAAAGTTGATTCGATTTGTGTGGCTCAGTGTATTGAAGTTACGCCAGATGTGTTTTGCAAGTGTTTGAGGTTTAGTCAAGTTACGCAAATTGATAAAAATGACTAAACTCTACTTCGTGTGGTTCACATCTGTGGTTAAACTAATTCGTATTACATCGAACCATACCGATCATTTCTGCAATTCGTTCTTTACCTTAAAGATGCAAACACAAAAGGCATCGAACTGGAAAAAAGCCTTTACCAGCTTACCTGATTACACAAATCTTTCGTCGAGTGAGTTTGGTTTTCGCATTAACAGGCGTCCAACGCGTTTCGTTCGACACGATTCTTTCGAGCATGAAAATTTTCCCAGTAAATCACCCCGAGGGCCGCGCCGACAATTTCCCGAACCAACTATACCTTACAAAACTGTCACTGTCAATTGTCTCTGTTCTCGCTCTCTCTTTCCTGCTCCTTGAGATGCTTATGCGGGTTTGTGATTGGGATTTTGTTCCCCTTTGAGTGACAGCATTTTCTTTCCGGCTTTCTGGGACCACTACCGCAAAGCGGGAGTGAAGGCTGGCAAGTATAGAAGCGCAGGTTGAAGCCGGGGTTTGCTGTCGATTGCATAAAATCGATTAACGGTTTTCGGTTCGTTCGGTTTTGAGCTGGTGCAACCAACCTAATAATGTAGGAACACTAGAAGTGGAAAGCATACTAGTGTACCGAGCACACGAGACCACCCGCCAGGTAATCATCGTGACGAAATTGGTGCTTTAAGAAATGTCTCGTTCGTTCGCTACTCACCCCTGATTTACCGCAACCTAATCTGTTCCGGTAACCGTAAGCTGGAAGCTTTATCTGTTTTCCGGGTTCCAATTTTTGGGAATACAGAGACATTTCGTGTAGTAGTAGCATAGTAAGAGCAGGATTTGTTATAATTTCTATTTTGTCGAAGCATTATGTGCGCGGATCTGATGAAAAGCGAGAAATAATTGATCGTCTTTCCATGGGGGAGAGATTGTTAGAGATTAATTAATTTAGCTTAACCGCTAATTTTTGTTGTTGTACATGCAGAACCTCTTTGTATGGGCGACACGAATTTCAATTATAGATTGAACAAGATACGATGGTAAACTTTTACCTCAAACAGAAATCCCAACCCATTGAACCCTATTGAATTCTTTTGACGGGTCCTTATGATGCGTTTACTACCAGGGTGTCTCTGGACTCTGTTCAAGATTAAGTGGACAGGTACACAGGTATATGTACAGGAAGAATTGGGCACTGTCGCACTTCTTCCACAACGCTTAAGCAGAACATTACACAAATTATGTCCAATACTATCTCTTAATATTCCACATCATCATAAGCCAAGCCTAGAAATTAGGTGATCCATCTCGAGAACCCCTGTATCGACTGCTGTTATGCATAAAGAACGATCATTATACGTCGATTGTAAACCAACACAATAATACGTTTTGACGCAATTATTTTTAGCTTGTGTTGGTGTTAGTGTACAACCATCACTCACTATGGGCTTCAGTAATTACAAACAGTTCAACTGATTGTGGTATTGTAATTTAAATGCCATGTTCCTATTATGAGAGCAGGATAATTAAAATTGATTCCAGTAATTGTTGTTGTTCGTTAATGTGGGAAGTGCGAGTCCTTGTTTTATTTTTGTTCACTAATCATAACTCAGAGTCGCATGCACAACCACTGACTTTGCGTTTAAACATTTACCGACACAAAAGAGGAGCTGGGTAGAGAGTGAGCGTGCAATCACTTGCAGTATCCTTCAAATGGTATATTTTGCTGTGTACCACTACCATAATCTAGAGTAATCGCTTTGTATATTAGTGTGCGTGTACTGGTAGTGCGTTGCCCAGTACAAAAATCATCCGTATGGCAGTTTGGACTTTCAGCTTGAAAGAGACAAGTGTTCGTTTGTTTAAGTGTCCCGCGCAACGCAATTTTCCTTATGGAGTGCAACAACAGGATGGAAGAAGCAAATTTGTTCTTCTTCTTATCTAATTCGTATGAAATAAAACGTAAATTTAGTAACGCTTGCAGTTTGTAAATGTTTTTCAACTATACCTACTAATCACAACCCATCCTTTGTTCATCCTTTGCTTTGTCAAAACCCAGGACTCGGTGCCTTGAACACATCATCCCTGACCACACGTCGGGATTCGTTTGATCGTAACACATCGGCCTTCAGTCCGTCGCTGGACTACACCTCGGGTGCCTCGACCAACACGATGGCGATGAATGCGGCTGCGGCCGTCGCTGCCAGTGCTGCCGCCCGCAAGTGGCCTGTCGGTGCTGGAAACTATAGTGGTCTCGGTACGGTAGCCGCCGCCTCCGGTAGCCCCCTAGGACCGTCACTCACACCACCACCCGTTTCCGGGCTCGGTGCACTAGTGACGAGCCGTGCACCGGGTGCAGAGACCAAATTCCGACAGGTAAATCCGGGTCTCGTGCCCGGCATCTCGACCGCGAATGCTGCCATGTTTGGGTCGAACAACTGTGCCGCACAGGCCATTCTGTCGCGGCTCTCCAGTGCGGTGGCACGTCCTACCGCTGCTCCCGCTGCTGCACCAGCAGTTCCAGGGGCCGCACCAGGGCTGGACCGTCCGCCGGGTCGTTCCCGGCTGCTAGAAGACTTCCGCAACCAGCGCTACCCGAACCTGCAGCTGCGTGATCTTACCAATCACATCGTGGAGTTTTCACAGGACCAGCACGGATCGCGCTTCATTCAGCAGAAGCTGGAGCGTGCGATCAGCGTCGAGAAGCAGCTCGTGTTCAACGAAATATTGGGCGCTGCGTACAGTCTCATGACCGATGTGTTCGGTAACTACGTCATCCAGAAGTTCTTCGAGTTTGGTTCACCGGAGCAAAAGCAAGCACTTGCCCAGCAGGTGAAGGGGCACGTACTACCGCTCGCACTACAGATGTACGGTTGCCGCGTTATACAGAAGGCACTGGAAAGCATTCCGGCGGAACAGCAGCAGGAGATTGTGCGCGAACTGGACGGGCACGTGCTAAAGTGCGTGAAGGATCAGAACGGTAATCACGTGGTGCAGAAGTGTATCGAGTGCGTCGATCCGGTCGCATTACAGTTCATCATCGACGCATTCCGCAATCAGGTGTACTCGCTCAGTACACATCCGTACGGGTGTCGGGTGATTCAGCGGATACTGGAACACTGTACGCCCGAGCAGACGGCACCGATTCTGGCCGAACTGCACGCCAACACGGAGCAGCTGATTCAGGATCAGTACGGAAACTACGTCATCCAGCACGTATTGGGTAGGTACACTACTACTAACTGGGTAGGTACTACTAATACTAATGCCCTTTTTGGTTTTGCCCCAATTTGCAGAGCACGGAAAGCCGGAAGATAAATCTGCACTGATTTCCAGCGTGCGTGGAAAGGTGCTGACTCTCTCGCAGCACAAGTTTGCATCAAATGTGGTGGAGAAGTGTGTTACACATGCTACACGTGCCGAGCGTGCACTTCTGATAGAGGAAGTGTGTTCATTTAATGATGCGTAAGTATAAATTTCCCATTTTAAAGGTGGGAATTTTCCTTAATTCTCATATGATTAAAATATGTCTCCTTGTTTTACAGCGGACTGCACGTCATGATGAAGGATCAGTACGCGAACTATGTGGTACAGAAGATGATTGACGTGTCTGAGCCGACGCAACGTAAAGTCCTGCTACACAAGATACGGCCACACATGAACTCGCTGAAAAAGTATACCTACGGCAAGCACATCATCGCTAAGTTGGACAAATTTTCGCTCAAGACTCCCAATTCACTAGCGGGTGGTGGTGGTGCCGGCGGAGCTGGAAACTCTGCCGCCAGTGCTGCCGCTGGTGCAAATGCGAACGGCACAGCTGGCCCAGTGGCTGGTAATGGTGCCGGCAGCAATGGTAGCAATGGCACCGTCAATGGCACCACCGGTGAGCTCACTGCCAATGGTCCCACGAACGGAACCGGGGATGCAACGCCAACGGTTGGCACTGCCGGACCCGGTGCTGCCAGCAATGGTAACCCGACGAGCGGTGGTGTTCCGGCAAGCAGTGGTGTTGCCGGCAGTAATGGCACAAACGCCGGCCTGCGTCCGATCGGACCTCCAACCAACGGAGTAATGTAAGAACGCATCAATCGAGATGTGTGTAGTGTAGTTGTAGTAGTGGAAGGCGAAAAAAAAAGTAAGGACTAGATAAAATGTAAATAGGCATTTGTTTGCTATTTTCGAATATTTAACAGACAAACACAAACACATACATACACACTCCGCTCCTCTGTGCACCCCATAATAGGGCCAATTTTTTGGACCGCTTTTTCTAAAGCTTATGGGATGTGCGCGACAAGCGAGGGAGAGTTAAGCATAAGTTTCCCGCGATTCCGTTAAATGCGTTACGCCCAGAGTGATGAAACGCCAAGCGAACCATCGGTAGGAAAAGGGAAAGCAATGCGAAATTTATTTTCGCTTTCGATCGTAAAAACTGCCGAGTCAGCTGAGCGCTAGCAATGTTTATGTTTGTTAACTTTATTTTGCGTCACCCATACATATGTTTGTGTTTTGTGTACATTTTTAACTTGTGTACGGTGTGTTCGATCTCATTCGATTCTAGCAAATGAAACGAAACGATAACAGAGCAAATTAATTAGGCAAACAGTATCCGCAATGCGATGAACCGCT
>KZ062228.1:1643-22631 GCA_002091835.1 Anopheles maculatus
ATGGACAAATGATGGCTGGGAACAAGCTGGAACGTATCACTACTTTCACTAGCAACATGATAATTAGTTTAATTAGTATGTTTCTACAATACTGAAGCAAAAAACTTTTAAACCTAGAAAGATAGCAATTTCTTACATGAATCAGGATAAAAGTATCAGAAAACTTAGTGAAATCACCAATATAAGCAAATCTACAATCCATGATATATTGAAACGATATTAAAATGAGAGTAGAATTGCTAATAAAAATTTAAATAATGAATCAAAACGCAAAATGAAGTATAAAGAAGGCAGACATATTATACGATAAATTCGATCTAAGCCTTTCCTGACCTCTGTTGAATTAAAAAACAACAATAAAAATATTCGGGATATTGATGTAGATTCTTCAACAAATCTGGCGTTATTTAAGAAAGCACAATTTGTTCGGTAAAGTGCCAATAAAGGCACCAGTTATATCAGAAAAAAACAGAGTGCTTCGTTTCGATTTCTTCATAAAGTATATAATTTAATATATAGAATATTGGTCGAAGGTAGACATGTTTGTGCTTTTACCAACAAAGTATTTGGTATTATGATAAGTGCTATCATTGTTTTTGGCAGGATTTTGGGTCATAGACGAAAAAATCAATCGATCAGGATCTGATGACTGCAGCTACATGTAAAGAAAAACTAGTGAAGTATATGATGAAACAATCACCATCAAAACCGTAATACATAGTAGAGGTTCCATCATGTTATGGGGTTATATGGCATCGAAAGGCGTTGTATAAATGTATATTGTGCGTGGAAATGAGAATGACGCGTATTACATCAACACATTAAAATCAAATGTTCAACCAAGTGTTGAACAATTGGGAATAGCAAATGATTCTGCGTTCTACCAGGACAATGATCTGAAGCTTGAAGCATGGGTGACTCAAATGTGGTTGTTTTATAATTGCACATCAGTGTTGAAAACTCTCCCAAAGTAAAAAAATCACAATATAATTGAATATGTTTGGTACAAACTTAAAAAAAGATGTTACAAAACGCAAACCTTCATATTTGAAAAGATTGTAAGAAACATTGAACGAGGAATTGCGAAAAAATATTAAAATCTTTGTTTAGAATTGGTCCAAAGCATGCCCAACAGATTACAGGGAGTAATAGATGCCAAACGAAATGCTACTAAATATTAAAAATGTTGTTATTCAAAACATTGTATGGTGTCCGACTTTGAATGCCCAGCGCGTTATACAGACTTTTTTCAATTGCTCCCAATAAATTTCGAAAAAAAGAACATTTTTGATACTTTTTTTTACATGTTCGTGAAGAAGAGAAGTAGAAGAAGCCAACTGCAAAGTTTTCGAATCGATTTATAATTCTAGACCACTGGTAAAAGCGTCACGAAGTAGGAAAATCGTCTGAAATTCAAGTGTCCGATTTTGACTACCCACCACTGTACCTACCCAATCGTTTGTACAATTCTCAGCTCAGTTGAAGGATTTTCCTTTGTTTTGTTTTTGTTTCTGTTGTGTTCGCCCATTGCTTTACACACTTTATCTGCATTAGAGGTTCTGCGGTATGTGTGAGTGTGTTGGGGCATATGTTTCCTACCGTAACTTCGCAGCTGGAATGTGTGCCTTTTCTTGTTTTTTTGGCTAATAGGTTTAAATTTCTTTTCGTCTTTTTATTATTCGAGCTGTGTTTGGAGGGCTAAAACGGAAACACACACACACAAGTCCCCATTATCAAATGCCGTGCTGATGTGCAATTCCTCTACAGCGGCGTCATCCTTCGGCTAATCTAAACTATTTCCGTCCGTATACGTCCGGGCAGGTGGTACCGGTTAATGTCGTTCCCGAAAGATGAGGTCACAGAAGTACAGAACGAGAGCGTCATTAAAGAGTTCTGCCAATAGCACGGCTTTAAAAAGCTTTTTAGTTTTAAAGCAATTCTTCCATGTTTAATAAATCGTTTTAACCAACACCTTCGACGCTCCAACAGAAGAGCATTCTTCACGCGTGCTTTACTATCTTGACTCCGTCATTCCTACCTTTCGAACCTCTGCTTTCGCGGGAGAGACAATTTTATTTATTGCATCATTAATTTCGTTTACTCCAAAGCGCCAAATAATTGTCATGCGAACCAGTCTTCGTGACACTGAACGATTTTCCTGTTCGCAATCGCCCAACACGGTGGCGTCGCACGGTGCTAAACGAACCCCAAACATCCGATTGACCATCCACTCCCGGGTCATGGTTTCGTGAGCATGACCAGCCGGGGCTGGTGACTACACTCGATTCCTATCGCGTACGAAGCATGAAGCTGGCCCCGAACCACTCGCACACACTAGCCGCCCGACGATTCCGACGAATTGATTAAGACATAAGGCCCGTTGCGCCCTGGGTAAAATAGCTCCGAATTTCAGTGTCACTCAAGGTGGTGCTTTCGCGAACTTCTATAACTACGGTCAATTTTTGGAGTGCATTTCGTTTCGGCTCACCTTCAGGAAGCGTGCTCCCGGTACATTAACGCTCGTGCGCACGATTCCCCTGTTTCTCGTCCTCCAGCCTCCAGCCGCAGGACGTGTGAGATAAGGCCGCGCCAAGTCATCAGGACTGTTTGGTTTTTTTTGGTGTGCTTGTACGTGTAAATTGAACGGTCTTCTGAGCTTTTCTGAGCACAGCAGGAACACCGAACAGATAGATCTTTCAGCGTGATCGGTTAGCACGAAGAATTCATCCCGATTTCGCCACCGCGTTTTTGACAAGGTCACGATTTTATAAACTGTCCTAGATTTCTTCGATGATTAATGCAGGACTCTCTGGACATTGGGTGATTTGAACCGGCGTCCTCAAAAACGGTCCTAAAACATATTTCCACTGATTACAAACGTTACCGAATAATAACGGTCTTCTGAGCTTTTCTGAGCACAGCAGGAACACCGAACAGATAGATCTTTCAGCGTGATCGGTCAGCACGAAGAATTCATCCCGATTTCGCCACCGCGTTTTTGACAAGGTCACGATTTTATAAACTGTCCTAGATTTCTTCGATGATTAATGCAGGACTCTCTGGACATTGGGCGATTTGAACCGGCGTCCTCAAAAACGGTCCTAAAACATATTTCCACTGATTACAAACGTTACCGAATAATTCCGTGACCCATCGTTCGAAAGCTTCGGTGCCGATGATCGCCTACACACAAAACCAGGAAAAGCAGGCACTCACCGAACAAGCGAAGAATGTTCATTGCTCCAGCAAATCGGCACCAGAAATAAAAACATCTCAGCACAATCAGCAGCAATCAGCGACGACACTGGTCTTCCCCCAAGCAAATCTCACCCTAATCCCTAGCTTTCTTCACACCCGAAGCAGCCCGATAAAGGCGCGTTCCGGACTGGATTAAAACGCGCTCCAAATGCTCTTAATCCAACCATCGTCACTCGCACAGGATTGCCCAACGTCCGCGGACCGATTCACTTTAAACGATTCGGATTTCTGTTTTCGCACGGAATTTGTTTCAATTTCGTTCTCGTTCGCAAAGCTACGCGCTGCTTCGTTCTTGGTTTTATTTCGCAATTTCGCAAGCATTAGAATGCGCACAAATCCTCAAACGCCAACAAAAACTGGAGAGGACACGGCCAGAATAAAGGGACGCCCGGAGCACCGTTTAATGGTATTTCCTTCCAGCCCAAAAGCTTCCTGCGTGCGGTCACCAGCAAACGTCTTTTTAACGCCCACATCATTCCTGCCGGACATCTTGCGTGCGAATTACTGTCCACGGTCGTTTCTCTGTGCTCTGCAACGACAGCAACAAAAAAACCGCGATGAAAAAAGTCCTTTCATCTTGCCAGCAGCAACAGCCCGGGATCGAGAATGTCGCTTGCGAACGCCAACGCATGCCGGTGTGCTTCCGGAAACGGACGACGCTCATAACGTAAAATGGAATAAAGATTTAAAAGCCTCGATTAAGACATTTTGCAGCGATGCGCTACGCTTTTGCGCTTGTTCTTTTCATTATGGAGGGGGGGGGAAGACGGTGAACACTGGACCGGAGTTTGGCGTGCAATGAAAATAATTCGAATTTTATTTCCACCACACAAACAGCGCACGAGAGAATGAGGGGGACGCTCTTTGAAGTTCAGGAGATGAAGTTATGCTGTTTCACTTAAACATTCAAGTCAAAAAACTTTAAAGTTCAAGATATTATTGATTAAATCCTGCATGTTCACGGGAGTCCCCAAAAACTAAATAGTTGTCAACTGTCAGAATCTAAACCCAGCACGTGACAGCTATCACATGCCTACTGTGATGAGCTAAGCAAGGTGTGTATGAATTTTAGTTTCACTTACCTACTAACCACCGCGAGTGAACGTTGTTTATCAGCTTCCGTGCAGCAAGAACTCTACAAGCTTCCTGCTGTGCATCCTGTTGTATTAAAGTCAGCCGCCAAAAACCCGATGCGAGCGTGTCCCGGTGGGTATGCCATCGAGACGCTGTGTCGGATAGCGTTGGGTACCGGGGCAGGAGCACGTCAGGACCCGACAAACCTGCCATCTAACAATGTTCGCGCAGTACACGAAACGGCAGATGTGTCGGTCCCGGGAGGTGTGTTGGTTTCGGTACGGTCGGTCGGTTTTCGGTCGGATGTCACATCATGTGGAAATTTGCGGATGTGCGGTTCCACCTCGCCCGAACGTGGTGCGTGTTTAATCGCACCGGTCATCTTGCCATCTCTCTTGCCACCGTACTTGCGCGAAAACTACGGTCTGCGTGTGTATGTGTGTGACTGGAACGCTCTGTTCTAGCTCACGGCCACAACCCGTCTAGGATCCCATCCCCCGTGTGTCTCACTGTCACACAAAGATGGCTGCTGCTGATTCTGTTTGCTGGAAAGATACAAGAGAGAGCGAAGAAAAAAAAAAACGCAAAGAAACACACTCGCTCATCGCTGTTTCACGATCGCAAAACCTCGACAACAATGACGAGCATTAGTGCTGTGCGACTACGGCGGGCAAAACCAATTCCAGGGCCAGGCGTAGAAACGAAAAGCCATTGAAGCACACACCAACAGTCCACCATTCGACACGACAGCAGTAGCAAAAACGGGGCGAAAATTGAAATGCGAAACACAGGAATCTTCGATGGCACGTCGCCGTCGCCGTGCTCTAGAGCTGCGGAACGTTTCATTGCGTCGCGAACTTTTTTTTTTTTGGAATGATGAACTTCTCGACGTGGCACAGCGCTGAGCAGAGATATCATATTCGAAGGCATCGCGGCTCGAAGAAATCGAAGCGAAAATACGATTACGAACGGAAGAAGTCAACGTTCAGGACAACTTGCTGCTAGATTCTGCCACCGTGCAACGTTTGCCGTCTCCAATTTTTGCACCCTCGGTTTCACGTTCTTATCGCACTCTGGTGACCTCTTTTGTTGCTGCTGCATGTACAACCGTATTTACCATTTTCTAGCAGTTGGCACAAAGTTCGTTGAAGTGAAGTTTCTTGGGGAGTGTTGGTTCAACTTTGTCTAATGGCGTCCGGAAGCGCGCCAAAATAATTCTTCAACACTAGAGGCAAGGCAGAGAAGAAAAGCAACACTCAATCCCCATCGGAAATGGAAGAAAATTGTAACGAAAGACTCTGTGCGGCAACAACAACAAAAAAACCTGGCATCAACAAACCACTTACCTAACAGCCCAAGTCTCAATGTCGTCCGTTTTTAAAGCTATCCCCTCCCACACCGGGTGCTGGTGCAAATGGCGGCTTCATCGCGTCGTCCTGATTGTCACAGGACATCCTTCAACCGGAACGGAACAGCAGCGCGGATACATTTCGTGCTCCAAGGCTACGCACACCGTCAAACACAGACACACACACACAAACACATCCGCGGTAATGTTTACTACAGCTGAAAACGCCAAACGAGCGTGCGTTTTCTATTCGCGAGTGCTCGTCACCATGGTAACTCGCTCACCCAACAACACAGTATGCTGCACAGAAGCGGGGGGGAGTTCGCCTACACATTTCGGGAAAATCGGGAAAAGTTCAACAAAACAAACTGAGCAACAACAAAAAGTTACCTGTTTTCTTGTCCTTTTCCTGGTGTTTGGAATATACTACTACCACACATTATAGGGAGACCAGGTAGCGGTGTCTCACTCTCATTCAAAAACGTCCTTCTGAAGCGTTGGCACGGTGTACGAGATGAAGGTATTTGTTTCGCAACAGCCGTATCCTGGATGCTGATAGTACACCTGTTCGCCGTAAGCTTGTTTTTGTTAGTCTGCGTGACGTTCCACCACACACACACAGCTTTTGTGCGAGAGTGAGCAATATAGAGGGAAAGGAGATAGCTTTCCCCATTGCGTAAGCGTGTATTGGTGTGCTTCGTACCATTCGGGAAAAAGCCTAACCTGCTCCAAATTCATAATACACAAACCCACAACGAACAGCGAACATAAAAAAGGGGCGCTAGCGAAATGTACGCTAACAGGATATGTTCTAGGCCACTGTAAACGCACACACCCATACAAGGAACAAAACGCCGGCACCATCGTTAGGACGAAACGTCAAAACCAGGACACAACGCTACACAAATCCTAGTAAAACCGCACGACACAGGCGAAAAACAGCCCCCGAAACGATGACAGGCGGAACAATAAAGAAAAAAAAGTGCGGAAACACACACACACACGTACCGACGGGAAAACCGCTACAAAAAAACACATACACGATCGAAGCCTTTTTTTGTCCGTCTGTCGCCTACCATCCACAGTGAAGGAGTTTGCAAAACAGAAGCTACTCATTGTTTGTTTCTCAAAAAAAAGTACAGTCCGTCCCATACAAATCGGCCAAACGCCGATTTAAAAAAAAAGGATTCAAGGAAAAGATGTGTTGGTTTTGTTGTTTTTTTGTTTGTTTATGTTTTTTTTCTCGTGTTTTCATCATAAATATTTTAATAAAATTGGTTTTCTGCTCTTTTCTTCTATTCTCTTTGCGCTGTTTTCCTGCTCGTATATAATAATTATAATAGAATAACTCTAATAATTAATTACTTAGCTTAGTACTTGTGTGTTTGTTTCTTGTCCAGTTTTTTTTTTTTTGGGGTGGTTTTTCTTTTCTGTGCTTGTGGTTTTTCTTTCTTTCTTTTTACTTCTATCTTGTTCCTTTTTTTTGTTACTTTTTTAACTTCTTTCTCTGTTTTCTTTTAGGTTAGATTCGTTATGTTCTTTTTTTTCACAACAGTACCTTTGACTTTCTTCTGCTGGTTGTTGAATGTTTCCTTTCGTTTTCCCAACTTGCTACTACTGCTGTGCACATGTGTTGTTTTATGTGTTACTGTGCATTACGTTCGGTGTGTTATACAACTTCGATTTCAACTCTCTTCCTAACCACAAATCCCTGTTATTCATCACTAGAAACAAAACGACGCAAAATCAGCACAAAACAATAACTAAAAATTCACTTTCGGGTGCCATTTTGTGTAGCTATTTAGTAAGTTGCTGTCTATCACTCGTAAACAGGTTGTCGTTAAGCAGTTTGCTGTCACACGAAACGAAAGTCCCATCCACACATCTTCTATCACTTTAAGCACGTTTTTTCGTATCCAGCATCCTTGCGTATGTGTGTGTGTGCCTGTGTCCGTTTGATGCATCCAGCACCCAGTCTCAAACGAACGGACTCGCAAAAGGACTCGCCAGCTGTTGTAACAGAAGTCACGAAATTCGTCCCCAACGGTGTAACACCCATTAGTTTTCTTTCCATCGTTGTTTTGATTATCGAATCACACCCACAAAAGAACGAAAATCTTGCAGACTCACTAGAAAACTATTTCTAGCGACAAGCTAGAAGAGAATAACGCTAAACAAAAGGTAAAACAATATCAAACTACGTAAAACAAACAGCGCGAAATGGGAGAAGAAACAACGCTAAACACCCAAAACAAACAAACGAAGTTAGAAAAACGATACGGACAATACAAAAATCAAAGCGAAAAACAGAACGAGAGAGAGAGAGAGAAGTAAAAAAACACACATCTAACTACAGTAAAATCAACAAATCAAAAGCAGGAGACAGGTTTTGTTTTTTTTTGTTTATGTTTTCTGATTTTTTTATATTTTCTGCAATAGATTATTTTTGTATTATTCTTATAAGGTTTTGCCCCCGCGGGCGTTTTGGGGAATTGGGGGGGGGGGGGGGGGTTTTGTTTTTTTTTTTAAATAACCGCTTCCACTTTCATCCATTTGTTTTGTTTGTTGTTTTCTTGTGTTTTCTTGTCTGTTTTTTTGTTTTCAAACCATTTTTCCATTCATTCTTTGCTCTTGTTTTTTTTTTCTACACTGTATGTACAACTTGTAACGCATTTTCTTCTCGAGGGAATGTGCCAACATGTTTAGCCTTCGGTTTTTCGTAAATTTTATCTGTTTGTCTACGTCTACGTACTACGCCGTTGAACCAGCGTACCGTACCGCTTGTTTTTTTAAGGTATAAGATTTTGCTTCTTAGCTTAGATTCAATCAATTTGTGTGTTTGCACGTCCTGTGCAAACGCACCGTGTGATCACCTAGTACCATATTCATGCTACACTTAACGCTTAACGGTATATTCTTGTATTTTTTGTGTGGTTGTTTTTATTCGTTTTTTGTTTCTTTTTAGTGTGTAATGTACTTATGACCTTGTTTTTCCTTATGTGTTTCGGTTGTTTTTCTTTCTTCTTTCTTGTTTCTTTTGTGTTTGTGCTGTATGTTTGTTTCGCTTCCCGATCGTTACACCTACGTTTTTTGTATGGTACAACACCCTTTTCCCCGATTCTACTACATTCGTACGCTCGTTCCTTTACACACACACACACACTCATACCAAATACTTTACTACTGTCCTTATTACGTTAATATCCTTGTATTCATTCGTTTGTAACCCCCTGCACGGTGGGGTTTGCGTGTGTGTGCGGGTGTGTTTATATGACTGTTTTGCACTTGCTTCAAATGCTTCCTTTTCACATTTTCCTGTTTTGTGTTTTCTACTTTTCGGGAGTTTGTTTTTATTTTGTGTGTTTCAAGTGCGCTCGTTCGATTTTTCTTATCAATGGTTTTTCTTTTGCTTTATTTTCATGTGCGTGTGTGTGTTTATGTGTTTGCGTGTTTGTTAGCGTCGAAGTTCTCGAAATCGATTTTGCAGCATCCAGCATCGCGACACAAACGGGATCATTTTCTTAAATTCCTTTTTGCATAATGCTGCACCCGGCTCTGCAGTATGACTCACTCGATGCTACTACACATTACATAACAATAAGAAGATGGCGAAGAAGTAGAAGTAGTAGAAGAAGCATACCCCAGAAAGGACGAAAGCCGTGTGTTTCCCGTGTTCGTTTCCACATTTTGTTCTTATTGCACTAAATGATTACCCTGTGTCAATTCGTTTTCGAAGCTAAATTTTCAATCGTTCAATCGTTTTGTTTTTCTCCAGCTTTTTTCTACTCTTTTTCGGGACGCTAAACAACAAGAAAAACATCGCAAACCTCCGCTCTTTTAATGAAGCGAACTCCAAACAAAAAAAAAAACAACCGACCGGCCCCGAAACAGAAGTGGATCGATAAATCAACATCAGCATGAATCAATTGGCAGGCTATCATTTAGGCTGGCTAATGGTCTCCTGAACTAAAGCAAATCGAGCAAGAAAAAAAAAAAAAGGTTACCATCGAAGCTCCTTAACAGCTTCCCAAGCAACAACACAACAACAACAAAACACAAACGGACGCTCATTCGGCGTGGCTTTTTACGATTTTGTGGCGGTTTTAATGCGTTTTCGCACATCCTTCCGATTGCTTCCACGCGTAAGCGTAAAGCGCTTCTGTGTCTTTAAAAACTCTTCACGCCCGTTTTTGATGCGCCCGGTTTTGTACTCGGCGGTCAGAAAACTTAGCAAGCTCACCGTTTTCGGTAGTAAATCCTATCACCGGCTCTATGTTCTAATCGCATCACAAGGGCACACGGCATCCGGAAAACAAATAGCTTACGGGGATGCCGATGCCGAGGATCAAAAGTCGGGCCAAATGCACCGGGTCGGGAAAGTACGGCAGGAAAGTCCCGGCGCTCGGGGAAAATAAAAGGCCCACACACACACACCCGGGTAGCACAATCAGTTCGGACCTATCAGAAGGTTTTTGTGTGACCGACTGGTACGGAATTTCCTTTTCTCTCTTTTTTCGGCACTTCTAACCGGGACCAATCAACGGTAGCCCGGTAGCCAGGTTTGCCGAAGTGTGCCAGGATGCGTTACTGCAAGGTCAGGGAAAGTTCCAGTGCCGGAATTTCCCTGCGAGGGCTCACAAATGACGATCAAACAAGGCACAGACAGTGCGCAACTAAAAACCAATTACAAACACCATTTTGCTGCTACCCGATCGTGTGATCGGTTCGTGTCAAACAAAAACCGAAACACTGTCACAATGATGGTTATTAAATTAACCTCGCACACACACACACGCACGCACACAAAATGAACAGCCAAGCGCACACCTTACGCCCCCTTTTTTGCAGGCTACAACACTACGCACCGACGGTTTGCCGACGGCATTATGGGTGCCCGTCGGCACTGCTTTCTTTCGGCGCAAGGTTCAACACAAACATCACGCGGATGCGACCAGTTTTCTCCCGTTTGATTTGTCTGCTTTAATGTCACTCTACTTACTTGAGCAATTGGTTCGTGCATAATTTTCGGAAGACCAGCACTGGACTGGAAAATAAAACTGGTGAAGAACGAAGGAAAACAACTCCAACACAGCACAGTAAACAGCACGACACTTCTGCAAGCTTTCGGACTCGATTCACACCACAACGAACGTCGAACGTCCCTAAAGCCACTAAACCACCAAGAACTCACCATTCACCAGAAACCGAAACCGAAAATGCGAACCGTCCATGGGAGGAAAACTTAAAACGAAACAGAAAAACGAATAATCAAATCCTTTGCTTTTGTTTTTCAATTGGTTGTTTTTAATTTGCTCTTCAGTTCCACTTGCAACTCTCGGGAACCGAACTCCGATGCCAAACAAAACTTCACTTTTCGCACGGGAGTCCGCCGATGCACTAGTTGAAGCATTAGTTGCGTTAATAGATCCACTAGACTCTGCAGACTTACACACTAAAAACCGAACGATCGCCGAGATTACTAGGAGTTGCGCTGCCTAACCTCCTGCATACTAACACCTCTCTCTCGTATTACCACACTACACAACCGTGTGAGTGTTCTGACCGTGTCCTGCTCGAGTACACAGTATCCCTCGGTATCTGTCTCGTCCCCAGCCCCATTATATGTACAATACTCGATTTCGAGAACTCGCGCACTAACATACACACACACACACACACACGCGCGCATTCACGGATGTACGCACACACGAAACCACCGAAACACGCAAGATAAACTCGACGTCGGGCGCAATTAGTATTAGTAGATTTGGTTCTCTCTGTACGGAAATCATCGATCGGTTACGCACCGTCGATCGGGTCCTATCCTATATCATCTCACTGTTGTGGTCACATCACCACACCGCTCTTAGCTACTTAACATACCTAGGTTGTTGGGTTTGTGTGTGTGTGTGTGACGTTTTTTTTGTTGTTGTTTAATATATATTCATATATATGTACGCTACTACCCTAAAAACGTAAGCTCCCGACCAGGAAGGTGTCCCCATCCTGGTGGCTTTCGTATCCTGTGTGTTTTTGCTGTAAGGTTCGCCTCTTACATCCATCTAAATGTAACGTGCACCAGTTGCTGTTCCGGTTGTTCCGAACTGCAGAGTCCATTCGTGCAGGAGTCGTCTCGTATGCAGCTGCTGCTGGTGATGAGCTTGAGCATGTTGCTGTTGCTGCTGTTGATGCTGCTGTTGCTGCTGTTGTTGCTGTTGATGTTGCTGCTGCTGCTGCTGCTGTTGCTGCTGACTTCGCTGATGGTCTATGTACATTTGTGCGGCCAGCGACGACGAAGCAGACGATGACGAGCTCGTTGGGGCAGGTGATGACGACGACGGTGCCGGTCCGGTGGACGGCTGGGAAGGTTGCTGCTGCTGCTGCTGCTGGGCAGCTCCATCCCCGAGACCGGCCCCGGATACTGCCGCCGCCGACGGTGCGGCCGATGACCCGGACGAGGCGGGCGGTGACGCAGACGACAGGGATACCTGCGTGCTGCTGCCTCCTTCGCCTCCGGCCCCACCCGATGCACCCGCCGATGCCGACCCGTACACACCGTGACCGCCGACCATGGCGGCGGCGGCTGCTGCTGCTGCCGCTGCTGCTGCGGCCGCCGCTGCAGCTGCCCCATGATGGGGATGGTGTGCGTGCGGATGGTGGTAGGCATGCGGGTGATGGTGGTGGTGGTGGTGATGGGCGTGCGGATGGTGGATGGGCGTAAAGAAGGCCGCCTGTGCCGCCACCTGGGCCGCCGCCGCCGCCTGGGCCGCCTGAGCCGCGCTGGACTCCTGGTGCTCTGATTGCTAGTGGGCCGCTAGCTGATGATGTCCGCCGACGGTCGCGCCCATACCCTGCGGACTCAGCATCGGCGGGCTGTGGCTGTGACTGTGCGCCCCCATCGGACTGCCGTGCATATCGTGGTGCGGATGATATCCACCATGGCCCCCGTGATGCCCACCGTGCCCCATATGGCCCGGTGGCATCCCGTCCATCATATCACCGCCCATCGTGTTCGGTGGCGTCATCCGCTTTTCCTTCTGCCGCCGATTGCAGAACCACACCCGCACGACCTCCTTTTCCAGCTGCAAACTGTCCGCGAGCGACGAGATCTCTTGGGCCGACGGTTTCGGCTGCTTGTGGAAGTGTTGCTCGAGCGCACCCTTCACCGACACCTCGATGCTGGTGCGCTTTTTCCGCTTCCGGCCCTGGGCCGCTATTTTGTCGATGCTGGTCGGCGACCCGGTCGTCGAGTCGGCCTCCTCGAGCCATTTCTGCAGCAGCGGCTTCAGCTTGCACATGTTCTTGAAGCTTAGCTGTAACGCCTCGAACCGGCAGATCGTCGTCTGGGAGAACACATTACCGTACAGCGTGCCGAGCGCCAGGCCCACGTCCGCCTGCGTAAAGCCGAGCTTGATCCGGCGCTGTTTGAACTGTTTCGCGAACGCTTCCAGATCGTCCGACGTTGGGGTGTCCTCCTCGCCCGCACTCACATCCCGATCGCCCTGCAGGTGATGGTGATGGTGGTGGTGGTGGTGATGGGGTGGCAGGTGCAGCTGGGGCGATTCGCCCCGCAACGAGGGATGGAGCGATGGCGTCGCGGCCGCCGCACTTTGGTGATGCGCAGGGTGATGATGATGGGAGGCCGGATGGTGCAGCATACCGTTCATGGCCGCATGGTACTGCAGCGGTGACCCGGTACCGGTCGCGTAATGGGCCCCGGCATGTACCGGCGCATGCCACCCATGCGGGGACGTCATTCCACCACCGCCTCCTCCACCGCCGCCTCCTCCTCCGCCGCCGCCGCCGCCGCCACCGCCAGGACCTCCACCGGCTTGTTGGCGGGCTTGCTGGCTCAGGTGCATCTCCTGCTTCACATCCGCCGGATGTGGATGGGCGTGCGGGTGCGTATGGGCAGGGTGTGAGTGGGCGACGTGCAGTGACCACGGATCACTTGGCTGCAGGGCACCCCACGGCGTTGCACCAAGCCCACCCGTCACCGACCCAAGCCCGGCCGGATTGGGCGAAGGACTCGAGGGCACGGTAAGGCCCGCGGCATGGTGGTGTGTGGCGGCGGCCGCAACAGCTGCCGCTGCCGCTGCCGACTGATGATGGTGATGGTGGTGGTGATGCATGTACTTCATCTCGTTCGCATCGGCAGCACTGCGCGGCGAGGACGTATGATGGTAGCCGCCGCCACCTCCGCCGCCTCCACCACCACCACTACCGCCCAGCGCCATGTCCAGCTCGGCGCCGGGCGAGATGTAGGCGGTGGCGGCCATCCCCACCGCCCGCGGGCTGCTCAGCCCTTCCACGCTGGCGGGGTACGGCTCCAAATTTGGGCTCACTTTTCCTATCTTCCACGCGAACGGATTCCAGCCAACATCAATGCCGAGGCCTCCGGCACCGCCGACGCCGCCGCCGCCACCGTTTATCCTTTGGTGATCGATGGTTTCTTCGTTACGGGAACCGGGCAACACTACCAGCCCTCCTCCTCCTCCTCCTCCTCCTTCTACACCGCCGCCTCTTCCACTGAAACCCTCCACGAGTGCCGCCGCCGTTTCGTGATGGCCGTGCGCTGTGCCACCGCTTCACCTTATCTACACGCACATTCACACGCCGCCACACATACGCAACCACACGCAAAGTCCGGATCAAAGCGGCCACCAATCGATCACGCAGCCACACACACGCACACGCACACCAAAATCAACAAACAAAACTCAAAAGACGCAACAAACAAAAACCGATCTTAAACGTCAAAACTTGCTGGCTCTCCCGAAAACGACAACAAAACAGTCGCAGCTCCCGTTCTTTGACAGCTCCTCGCACGGGTTGCTGTGACTACAGGCCGGGATTGCTCTTGGCTGACACACGATCGCTGCTCACACACTACGCATGTCTACTAACTTCTCGCTCGCTTGCTGTGTGTGTACGCCGTGTGCGTACTGACGCTGGTTTGATGAGGTGATATACTTTTGTTTGCTTTGGTAGTAGTATTTCACTCTTGCGTTACCAATCAAAACACTCCACACGCAAAACTAGCCCACTGTGGCCCGCACCGACTCAACTGAACACACTGAATCTTTTATGCTTTTTTCGAAGCAAAAAACATTGCTTTTTAATCTCACGTACTCTCACTCTTGTTTCACGCACACTCGAATCAGCGGATAGCTGCTCCCGTTTGCCGATAACCGATACGCCTAATGTGTTCTTCTTGTGATGATGCAAGGAAAAAACCCAAAACAGAAGCCTGCTTAATGGGACCGATCAAGGCAAAAAACCTCGCCACCAAATACAAACACTTCAAGTTAAACCTGATGTATACGATTATCGCCCAGATATTACGAGGACTTGAGACTCTAGCTTGTGTGGCATGCTTTGATTGCTTGCCCCCCAAATCGTTGCTTTAGGATCGTTCTACTGGGGGACTAGTGTCGCTCCTGTCATCGGCCGGAGCAAATTCTTCCCGAATCGATTACACTACGAGCCCCGCGTACAGAGCTCTGCCAGCATCAGCAACATCAGCTTCCGATCGGTGCCTACGCTCCGGTCAATCATTTGTTGTGGCCTACGAGGCTCCGTTTCGTCGACTGTAAACATTCGCTATCTGGTCACGGCCCACACACACGTCCACCGAAGCACGGGTGGTGAGGATCAACATTCGGATCAACCGGCTGATCGGGAGAGGTTTTCGATGGTTTCGGGACACTGTTTACAACGGTGCTTCCAACTACTCACTTTGCCCGCGCACTCTTTGCAAACAGCAATCACAGTTATTCGGCAAACACTTTGGACACTATTAACTCTCTTATTTCTTTCTCGTTTTAGAAAACTCCGAATTAAATTTTCGCTTCTTCATTCACGATCGGCAAAGACCCGCACGCACGCACTCCGGATACGACCCGTTGCTAAATTTTTTAATTGCGTTTATACACCGTCGACGGCCTAAGTTGTGTGTCGCACGGCGAGAGACACACGAGAGTTGTGTGTCACAACGGCGCCCAAAGATGTGAAGCACGAAATGAGGCAAGAGATTTGTGTGCGGCGTACGCGTACGAAACTGTCCGCGTGCAATCGCTTCGAGAGTAAAACTGAGACTGACTGTCGGGTAGATTTCGCCCTCCATTTCAAACTCGCTAGCCACGCCCATCGGTTGACGCGAGCGAGACAACCACTTGTTGGGTTGCGGTGTATCGTTCCCTTTCTACGCGCTGTTGACATTTTACAGGGTTGACCACACCGGTACAGGGGTACTAGGTTAGTACGGGATGTGTCGCGATTTTGACGTATTTTGTTTACGTTTGTTACTGAATTCTTTGTGGTGCTATTTTAACTTGTGATCTAGAGAATTGTAGGTGTTATTTACAAATAAAATCAACATTAAAAGATAGTTTGACAGTTGAGAGAAAATAACGACGATAAATGCTAGCAATTTGTTTTCGGTCAGATTATTATGGATATGTTGGCTTGTATTTTCCACCAGGAGAGTCCTCCTCGGTTCCTTGATAAGGACCTTTTGTCCAACCACGTATACTATCTAATCCACAGTGCTGTGTATTTTTTTATTTGATAAGAATGGCCAGGCCCTATGGTCTCAAAAAAATTCTTATTAATAGCTTATAAAATAAAATATTCAAATGTCATTTTCGCGCCATACAAACACTTGTAACATTTTCCTGGTAAATCCTGTACTACTGCCCTTATCCCTAGCACAGTTCGGTATGTAAATCGCATGCAAGTTCTCATCGCAATCAAGTTGTTCAGGGTGATAGAAACGCTGCCCGCAGCAACTCACATGGCCACATAGCAACATGATACGGGGTAATCCACGTTCTACGGCAGCAGCAACAACAGCAAAAAACCAGAAACACCTGCACGATGACATACACAACAACCCATTGGATAATCTGCTCAATGGGACCCGTTCAGGTCCATTTGTTCAACAACGTCAAGCCACACAAACGCTGGCGTCGGAGCAAATATTTACGGTAGCAGCAACGAAAATAAAACAAAAAACACCTCCAAAATGTCTCATTTAATTGTGAAACTTTCAACCCACAGCCGAACAAAAAGCGTGTCACATTCTTGCCAAAATACTGCCTCCTGCCCGCTCTCTTCGTCCCGTTGCATCCTTATCCTGACCACCAACTCACTGTAATGGGTCCTCATCAATGAGACTTTTGCACCCGTACGGCCAGCCGTGCGCCGTGAACCTTAAAGTCATTCCGTCAAGACGTGCCTCCCGCTACACGGAGACGATGGTTAAACAGAAACAAACCGCAACGGAGAAAATCACACCATTAGCCATAGCAGCAGTGTGTGGTGCGATTTTGCGTGGGTTTATTTTAAATACGAGAGAGAGAGAGAGACCGGGAGCGCACGAGAGTGAGAGACCTTTATAAAATTATCTTAAACTTTATGCATAAATCTTGCAGCGTACCCGCAAAATACGCACACACACAGCTCCCGAAAAAAATGGAAGGAAAAATCCTACCAGACACCGAGCCAGACATAGGCGATCCCTTCTGCCCTTGATCAGCAGTACCATTTATCACCTAATTCCGCGTCTCGGCTGTCAGTGTCATCCTTTTGCCGGGTTTGACATTAAACGCCCGCTCCATTCGCACTGTATGGGAGCGACTTTAAGCTCCCACCGAGATCGAGACCGAGGCGAGTGGACCACAGGGACAGAGGTACAGAACGATAGAAACGATAGCAGCAGAAGCAACGCGATGAATCAGCATAACAATCCGCACAGGTTGCAGGCAAACATCGAAAATCGATTTATATGTCCTGCCTTCCGTTCCATTCGTCCATCCAAGTTTGGCTTCAATTCGCTTTATTGATTTCTTCTGGGCTCTACAAGTCCTTCTTTTTTTTGTGTGTGTGTGTGTGTGTGGCTTGCTGCCGACATCTAAAGCTCTAATTAAACGGTGCGCAATCTCAAGATTGCGCTAAATTGTTCTGTCAAAAAGAATGCGCTAAATTGCGCTGGTTCCTTGGACCATTTTCCATAGCGGTAACAAGTATTCGATACAAACTAACCAATTTTTTCGATGCTATTCATCAATAGCTCATAGTGCTGAAAGATTGCGCTAAGAATGCGCTTAGATTGTGATAAATTTTTCAGATTTATGGGTCCGCGAGCTATACTTTTTTTGACAGGAGGATTGATCAAAGAAATTTAGCGCATTCTTTTTGACAGAACAATTTAGCGCAATCTCGAGATTGCGCACCATGTAAACTAGCTATAATACGAAGCCTGTGAGCCGTTTAGTAAGCGGACATTCTCAACCAAACATCGTACGCTGTGCCTACCGTATTTGCGGAGGTTGTTCTTCACGTTTAGCCAAATTAATCTACCCCCGAATGCTCTCTCATCTGCATACGGCATACGTACCGGGCATTCGGGCCCTGGCTACTGCAAATTATGTCGTCAACTATCGTCGTCAAAGCAGCACGAGGACGAGAAACCGTGGAAAAAAGAGGGAAAACAAGATGTCCAGGATCATCGCCGTACCTCCCAAAAAAAAGGAAACCGGCGCGTAGTCGCGAGATAAATGGGCAACCGTTACCGACGTCATTAAATAAACGGCTACCAAAGGCATTAAAATAATAAAGTGACTCCCGATTGATTTCTTCTGGGCTCTACAAGTCCTTCTTTTTGTGTGTGTGTGTTTGTGTGGCTTGCTGACTAGCTATAATACAAAGCCTGTGAGCCGTTTAGTAAGCGGACATTCTCAACCAAACATCGTACGCTGTGCCTACCGTATTTGCGGAGGTTGTTCTTCACGTTTAGCCAAATTAATCTACCCCCGAATGCTCTCTCATCTGCATACGGCATACGTACCGGGCATTCGGGCCCTGGCTACTGCAAATTATGTCGTCAACTATCGTCGTCAAAGCAGCACGAGGACGAGAAACCGTGGAAAAAAGAGGGAAAACAAGATGTCCAGGATCATCGCCGTACCTCCCAAAAAAAAGGAAACCGGCGCGTAGTCGCGAGATAAATGGGCAACCGTTACCGACGTCATTAAATAAACGGCTACCAAAGGCATTAAAATAATAAAGTGACTCCCGAACCGGGACAAGCAAACAAAACGAACTAGGTGACATTCGGGGTTGGCTTGGGGTTTCTAAGTTTTGGTGGATCTTCGTTTTTTTCGTGCAGGACTCTTGTGCTCTTGTGCTGCAGTTTGCAATTTGCCTACCGGTTAGGCGTGTTGCTTTGAGAGAATACTTGCCACCTGAAACTTCTGATAGGATCTTGGCACGATTTTAGAAAGCACACGTTAGAAAGAGAAATATAAGTTTGAGGATTCTTCACGAAGTTGACGATTACAAGGAGATTCTAAAGACCTGACCTAATAGCGCAGTACTAGACATATTGATATCTTCTAGTTGGATAGTCAGGCTTCACTACGGGACATTCAAAGAAGTTCATTCGTGAAGTTCATCTGTAGTTCATTATCTTGTCAATCTCTCACAGATATTGCAGAGTGTTCATTAGACTTCCGAATTCAACTTAAATAATAGTTCCTTTTTTAAAAACATTTTATGAAGCAAACGTTTTAAAATCTTCAGTTCCCATACTCTTCAACAGTTCCTTGTCATCCTCACAAAAACAAAAACAAAAAAAACCGCACAAAGCCTTTGTTGATAGAATGAAGCATATTCATTGAAGTCTCAACCATCATCAAATGCTTCCGTGCTGCTTCCTGCTCAGCCACCCCATCGAACCCATCCACCGGTGACAAGATATTGCACGCGCGTGCAGTCGGAAAAGCCATAAAATGTCGTCAATTCACCAGGTTAGTCTGCGGGTTCTCCACCAGCTCACCAGCCGACGCAACAGCGAACAGGGGGTCCCACCCGGCGCAATAGGGACCGAAGCAACGCAAAAAAAAAAATAGTTTGTTTGTTCGTTTATTTGTTTATTTGTATCTATTACAGTGCAGGTTCCTCTATCTCTCCCCCCTCACCACGACCAAGGGTAACCTTACACACGCGTCACGTCGGCCGTACCAAAAGTGACAGACGATTCGCGACACACAACAACAAGGCTCGGGTGCTGTCCCAAAAGACAACCGGGGGCAAGTACGCGTACGCATAGTTTTCGACAGACGACGCTGCGACGATAAACTATGCGGGAGGTTTTTCGTAAAGCTTGCGCACCCCTTCTCCCTCTCCCACCACAAATTCAAGTGCCGCCCGCTATGAACGTCCACCCATCATGGGAACACTATTGCTTAAACTGCTTTTTTTTCTGTTGGCTTTTTTTTTTTTGGGGCCCAGTTTACTTGGCGTATAGTTTCCTGGATGGTAGTCGCTTGCTTGCCTGTTTTGTTGTTTTGTTTGACTAGTTTAAAACAGAACGCACACACACACACAAACACATTACCCACATTACGCACAGGTAGATTTTTCAAGTGGGAAAAATGACGCTGGTACGCCACATGGAACACATTGCAACAAGAAAAAAGACAAAACAACCCCCAGAAAGAAAAAAAACAAACGACACAACACGAAAACAAACTCATTTCACACCAAATATGAATTAGCATAAATTTGGAATAGCAACACGGGAGTACGGTAGCGAAGTGCTCGGTGCTGCTGTGCGATGCAACCGGCCGTACACTGTGTGCATCATCTGGTTTTGGCCTTTGTTTTCCTACCTTTTGTCACGGTTTTTTTGTTTGGGTGAATGAGCAGCATGGGAAAGCATTGAAAGCTACCACATAAAGCCTCAATTTCTTATTAATATATTTAATACAAATCATTTAAATTAATCTTCGTTTCTTTTAATCAAAAATTGACTTTTTGTGTCTTTATTTGATGTAATTTCCTGTCATTCTCTCTATCGGAATGCTCGTTTTTTGGTTTGTTTACAATTTTTTTTCTCTCCTCGCTTTTCCTTCTCACCCTATCCGGAAAACTAAAAAGAGAAACCCCAGCGCCCAATACTTCCACCTCACTACAATAACTGGCCAAGTTCATAAACATATGACACCGCAGAACAAAACCGAAAAACCAACCGAGAACTACCACAAACCACCACTCGCGCACTCTCTCTCTCTCTCCATCCGGTTTGCACATAAGGGGTGCATAATTATGCATAAATTAGGCAACATTTAGACCTGCCGTGCACAATGTGTAAAGTGGCCGGTAGGGAAAACCAAACCAGGGGGCGCACCATTGGCGCAGGCAAGTGCAATTGCGGAAGCGGATCGAAAGCGGATTTGTTGCGCTGCTTTGCAAATGAGATGAAATGGAAAGCCATGTGGCTCGAGGTTTTGACATTAAAAAAA
>KZ062228.1:37680-48490 GCA_002091835.1 Anopheles maculatus
TAGACATTCCATCCGAAACCCCGATGCTCGTTTAGTTCGTTTGGAGCACACACATTGTTTCCTAATAAACTCTGCATCGAAACCGTCCCCAAAAAAAGATCACTCGGACCCCAATCTTTGGTCCTCGTTGTACAGAATCTTGTGTGTGTGTGTCTCTCCGGATTGATTGACAGCACCGACGTGGATGGCAAACATTCGTCCACGACAATGACGGCTAAAACAGGCGTGTCAGCTCCGAGCTCGTCGATGACGATGATGCCGGAAGCTCCATCAAATCCGCGCATACGAAACAATACGAAATTACTGATCCCTGAGCAGATCGACGAGCAGTGCAACCAAAAAAACCGTCGACAAACACCGTACCTAAACAAACGATTGGAATTTCAATTTACATCCACAGGAACACGCGAGCTCATTCCCAAAAACGAACGCCAACGACTTGTGGCACTCCAAACTGCCACAACAAGTTCATTTCAAGTCGGTGCTACAAAACATACAATACAGCAATTGAAATGGTTTCACTTTTTTTCCTGACACCGTTTCAATGCATTTTCCACAGAAAGAGTTAATTAGTGATTACGATAGGAGCTGGCACACACCGTGCTTTAGCAAACTTTCTTTGTCTGTCAGCAAAAGCAAACAAAATCTTCTTAAAAAAAAACACCACCAGAATCACAGAATCGAAACAGCCTGTACCTTTTGCGTAGCGTCCGGAGGAACCTCGCGGGAATGTTTCCAAATGACAACGACGCTGGGGAGCAAACGCGATCACGACTTTTGCTTGACGGGCTTGACACGATCTTCTTCTACAGAGGCGCGCGCGCGCGCTCGAAGGAGAAAACGCGCAAGAAGTTTGGCGTACAGCTTTCGCTGCGCTTGACAGCTCACCAAATGACTGGTGGTGGCTCAAAACCCTGTAGCCCCTCACTGTGCAGACGCTCGAACAGCTCTACCGCACGCATGGAATCCGCGATCGCATAACAAAAGAATTTTTTATCGAAAATCTTCAATTGTTTCAATATCTCCCTTGTGTCCCTTTTTTTTTTGTTTTGCAAACCATTCTTTACAGGTTCAGGCTGTGTGTTCTGTTTTCGTTTTGTCTGCATGGCCGTTCCAACAAACTTCCACCTTGAAATGCCAAACCACTGCCATCGATCGTCGGGTTTGCGAAGACAGGATGTACCGATCAAGCCGTACGGAAGAAGATCCTCACCCTGAAACCGATGCGAGACATACGCGATCGCTTATACATTGTGAGGGGGGGGGGGGGGGGGTGGTAGGAGAGTTCAGCCCGGATCCGGAATTCGTCAACGTCTCGTCAACCGTGCTCGGGAGCCCGACGCACAGCCAGACCCGAAATGCTCATCAATCTTAGTTTTGATTTTTGCCAACTTTGCTTTCCATTCCTTGCCATCGTCGGTGGGACGTGTCAGTGTGGAGGGGGGAGGGAAGAGGGTGTGGAGTCTCTCGATGAAAGACACACGTCTCAAGAAAACACACACACACACCCAACAGAAGAAAAACAACGAACGAAAATGTCAACGGCGAGGTTCAGGGTTTAGGGTGCGCTGGTGCGATTTTTGGATCTGGCTCTGGACTTCTGGAGGTTCCAAACCGTGTTTGCAGGACACTTCCAGACATTCGAGAGAGAGACAGAGAGAGACCGAGAAGTCGAATAAAAATGAAAGAAATGTGGCTTGTTTTGTCAACAGCGCTCGATAACGAATAAACATGTTACGGGAACGGTTTTTTTTTTTTAGTTTTTTTGCAGCAACACAGCCCGAACTCCCGTTAGCCTGTCGTCGGCCAAGGGATCTCGCAACCGATTGACCATTGTTATACCCCCGAAATCGTCGTCATCCATAGCTGTGCTGGCTGCGGAAACTGTCAATCAAACTGACCGACGAGCGTCGAGCTGATTGCTGCGAGTCTGCTTTTCCCGGCGGACAGGAAGGTTTTTCGATGGGGAGCACTGATGCACCCTCGCGCAAGGGCGCAAACGAACGGTGAGATGCATCCTGTTTTACACTGTCTTTCACTGAAGGTAGTGGAAGCGATTTTCACAGTAAGCGAGCAACAAATAAAAACACAAAGGGTTGAAAAACGAACGATTAGATTAAGGCTACGCCGGGACTTCATCCTGATAAGGCAGGATCTGTTAAGTTGTGTCCTTTAGGACCATTTGATATGAAGAAATTCGAGGTTTCTAGACAGTATATTATAGAATACATGGCATGATAGGTTTCCCGCACATCTTAAAACCCACTCACTTGTAAATATTAACTCTCCAATGTCCGGCTACTATTGCAAGAGCTCCCTGTAACCGGCTCATCTTAGCAGAAAGCGTAGAGCTCATCCATGAATAAATAAAAGCCTTATCGGAGTATTTACCCGACGCAACACTAAATCCTTTCCCGGTGGTCACGTCTTAGAAAACGGCAGCCCGGAACGGTACGGGCTTGCGATGTAGGATGTGTGTTTGCGAAACATGAAATATGAGCACCCGGACAGAGAGACCCGCAAAACAATCATCGAGCCGAAACAAAACGCCCACCGAGCTCTGTCTCGCATTGTGACAAACTCATTGGCTCGGATTAATTGCTTCTGTAAAGGATCACGAAGCTTCTTGGCTTGTCCTATACCCTTTCCAATGGGGGTTTTTCCGGTTCCGGGCTTATTGCTGGATAGGAATGGTATTTGCATGCTACCGGATTATGCTCTCCTTCAAGAAACTGGACCGGATCTAGTGGTTGTGCTTGCCAGCGACAACCAACCAACCAGCCAGAGTCGTTTATGCAAAACTCCCGAATCGGAATCGGAAAATCTTCCTCCGTACGACTGTTGTGAAGGAAGTGCAGGAACGGGAATCCGGGTACCGGGATGAACTCCTTTTGCATAAGCTGAAGAAATCCGTACAAAGTTCGCCCGTTCGCCCCTACACCGTACAAAGTTGGCAAGAACCGACGGAATTTTGTGCTCCAGTGAAACACAATGCCCGGTAACTTGCAGGCACGCATTGCCGGAAGCAGTAGTTTGCTCGTGCCTGGGTGTGGTGCGAGCACGCCAGCTAGAATCATTGTGAGGGAATCGTATTATACGTCATAATTGTATTAATTAATTCTAAGGCAAACTCGACGCGCACCTTCTTGAAAATATCTATCAATTGTCTGCCGGGGAACCGAGACGGCAATCTTAGCTCTTTCGGGTGCAGGTTTCGAAGAGTGCTGTTTAGCTTGTTTAGGTTGTAATGATCTTGAGTAGAAGCTTAGGATATCCTTTTACACTACACTGCGAAAGTGATTGTAATTTATTTAGTAATTTCTAGGTTTTATACCAATTCTTTTGATTTTGGTTAGAAATAGTACCCATAGGATTTATAAAAGATTTCCTTAATTTGTTTATTATTTCCTTTAGTAGTTTTACAACTTATTATCCTTTCGTGAATACATTCTGTTAAAATAATTTTACTTTTATTGTAAAATATTATTAAAATATTTTAATTTTCTAAATACTTTCTTCTCGATAGAAAGCTGCTACACATTCCTTCCATCGAAATAAGACATCCTTTCTTCATCCGAATCAGACTATTTGCATTTCCGACCCACGGATACGTACCCTTCGAGGCATTCCCATACCTTCCGGCATCCAAAAGAGTGTTGTAATCTGCAGTATATGTGCAAGCATGCAGCATTGTTTGTTCGCATAACCGACCAACTTTGCACTCGGCATTGCACAGTGCTCTTAAGCAGTGGAAATCCGCTTCTGCTACACATTTGCCACACTCGAGTTGCCCGGTGACTTCGGTGTACGGGGGATAGGCGTTCGCTTAGTTTCCGAACATTGTGTCAGTTTGCTCTGTCATCCTTCTGGAAGCTCTCCGCCTCACACTTACATCACAACAATACCAAATGCTTGCGAGACTCCGCTCATTCAAATCTTGATCGATTTCTGCTCGAGACAGCCTTCTCGGAAGTGCCTTTTCCTTCAGGAGCTTTCCGGGTTTGATTTATCGAACGTAATCGGAAGCAAATAAAATAAGTCACTGACACTTACACGGTGCCAGATTACCATAGATGACCATTCCGGTGCCTAATATTGATTATTCATTTACCTCTTCGACAGGGTGATACACTATAAAACACGTGTCCCAGGAGACCAAGAATTAATGTTCAATCAGTCTCGCTAATGATGCTGGCTCGCTCGTGTGCCTTCGGTTACGATTCCAGCAAAAAAACTTGCCCCGGTGTTAAAGGTTAAGCAAAGCTCCGGGAAGGTGTTACTTCCTGGCGCTTCCCAGAAGTACTTCACTCGGCTGCAATTAACATTCGGCCGTAAAACATCCGAAATGGTGGTACGTTGCGGGTAATAAAAACTCTTCTTCGCTTCCTCTATCGCTCGGGTTCTTCTGCAACAAGCAGCATCGATAAAGATCTTCCAACGGACGATATCCCGTACTCTTGTCAAGATGTCCCGTGGTGTGTTTGTAAAGATGATGCCAAGACAATGAATGAATTTGTGGACCTTTTTTTTGTGGGTTTTGGGTTCCGTCCTAAACCATAACGCTATTCTAACCGTGTGCCTTATTCTTTTGTTTGACACGAACTGTACTTCAAGTACTCGCCCAAGAATTCTAGCGCAGAGGATTGTGTTTTGTTTTGGTATAAATTTATGGTTTGTTGACGTGCCATACCCGAGCCGGAAACTACGCTTGATCGTAGATAAGCGAGCATACCATTGACTTATGAATGAAGAGAATGTTGTCCAAGGAATGGTTCTTTCGGTAACGTTGGACATCAGTACCACACTTCGATAGAGTGATTTTAACGTTTCATTTTGGGGAACCTCGATTTGTGCAATAAAGCTGAAAGGAACCAATTTGTATTTACCGAAAACATTATCTCAGTTTTGCTCACCTCACCTCAAACACTGTGCTATTAAAAGCTATTTTCAACCGCAAAAAAAAAAACTTCAAACCTTGAACCCAAGATCGTAAGAATCGTTTCGTCTTCGCTCGTTGCAGTGCCCTCAGAGCCCACAGAGTGTTATCGGTTTGCCAGGGTATAATAATAATCGTCATAAGCATCGCGTTTATCAACATTTATCATCTCCAGACGGGATCCCTCCCCGTGCGTCTTACCTCTCCTCCCCAACCTCCTCAACCTTTCCTCCATGGCGGCCGATTTCTTTTTGATCGATTTTCATGGCTTCTTCTCCACGCGTTTCTTCTGCTTCGAACGCGTTTGCGTTTCGTCGATCATGTTTTGCGTATCGCCAGAAGCCAGAACATAATTATCGACCGATCATTTCATACGATCGGGGTAGTTGCAGCAAAAATACGCAAAGCGATGCGCTGCGACCCGCTGCACACTCATAAAGCATTGGGTTCGGCCGGGTTTCCGATCGATCGATTTTAATTAAAACATGTCTCACGGTGATTGGGGTAGGTGTTCTTGCAAGCGGTGCCGAATAGCAGCCGGGAGATGATGAAGCGGACGGGCACATTCCAGGCCAGCACAACCGGGGAAATGCGGCACGAGGATGGTCATTATGTTACACCTATGCTACGTTTGATGATAGCAATAATGGTTGTGATATTGGTTGGACGTTGGACGGTTTCTGAGTTCTGGGTTGCAGCGCGAGAAAAAATCGTTGGAAGTATGTGGTCATGTTTAGACAATTATTTTACAACAGTTTGATGCACATATCTTGAAGTTGAGAGTTGGGGAAGTTATTTTGGAGAGCAAATTGTAATTACAATAGTTAAACGATTTGTATGCAATCAATCTACGGTTTGCATATTTTGGAATTGAATTTGAGTATGATAAATTTATTTCTTCCAAAGATCTTTGCTTGAAGTTCTCGGATCATACACGGCGAATTTCACATAAGATTTTTTTGTTTTATCGAACTTTTTCAAGTTGTGCAAGAATTGGGACTTAACAAGGTGATCGTTGGTACGACGTATAAATGATGTCCTAAATAGTATACTAATCAAGCTCATAAATCTTTGAAAGATCTACTAATGATACCCAATTCTCCATACTATGTTGAACAACATGTATCCTAATCTAGAATCAATTCTCAATTATCCAGAGAACATCACGAGCGAAACTAATTGTCCTACGAAGATATCATGCGCTAGAACCACAACTTTAATTCTTCCGATAAAAAAACCTCAATTTTCTCCTTAACCCAATCATAACTTAAACACTTTATGATGCCCTAAAAAACAAGACACCTCAACTTGGTTTCAATTTCCAAAACGAATTCCTACCCAGAGAATCACAAAATACAGAAAAATCACAGCATACCTCTTAACTGACGCCCACCCAGCACCGATCGATCGGGACACTTAATTTGTAGCATTCATGCATTGCACAATTACCATAAACATAGTGCACTCCAAGAAGTACAAGGCTTCGGCCGTCCTCATGCGTGTATGTGATTGATGTTCCGTCGGTGTGTGTGTCTGTGTGTTCGTTTGCATTTCATCACCTTCTCCGGCCAATGGGCCACTTTGGTGTGAAGCAACAATCAATCAATCTTGGCTCGAGATGAGCCGCAACTCTCGCGACGAGATCCTTGAATACCACTGACGACGATGTCCAAGCGATCAATATTTAAATCAGTACCGCACCGAGGCCTGTGTGGTTGTTTTTTGATTATTCATTTGTCCCGTCCGGAAGATGAATATTTAACGCCCGACCCCGGGTGGACAGTGGACAGAATCTCCCGATCGACCCAGTCGCATCGTTAATCGCGCTTGGATGATCAATCGATCATGTCCGAACGAGCGCGTCTTCTCACATTAGGCAAACGGTTCGGGATCAGTTAATTTGCGCCACCGCGTTTTTTTTTTTTTGTTGGCCCGGGTGGCCTGTGTCGGTCTGACCGTTCTTCGCCTTTTTTATTGCGCCCGGACGATCCGGCAGTTGAGAGGAACAAATTTATTGATTAACCCCTTGAAGGCGCTTGAGCCCCGTCGGCACAATTATTCCGAACGGTCCAGCGGGATCGGAACGCGATTGATCAGTGGCTGCGGCGATCTGCGGCGCTCCGGTCCGAATAATCGAATCATATATAAAAGTATGTTAATCACTTATGCATAATGTATCGCTCGGCCGAAGTCGCAGGAGAAACAGACCCAAATGTGTGAAGCAGGAAACGAATGCTCACACCCGGAGAAGACAACTGGGTCTCTGCCCATCCCCCCCCCTGCAAAACGGTAGCAAATATTTTAAACGATTTTTTATTCTAGTTTTCATTTTAAACAACACTCGCTCGGTTCTCTGGCCGCGCTACGCAGAACATCACCAAATTCTTCTGATCTACAATCTTCTTTTTTTGTGTGTGTTTTTCTTTTCTTTTTGCTCTCCTTTTGTTTCATCTGGTTCGTTCCCCGTCACCGCTCATTTCAATGCACAAATGATCCATATTTATACGTTTCACCGGAACGCATTATTTAAAATATTTATTAGGACCAATTGGATCCTCTCTCGCTCGCGGTTCTGCTGTACCCGGGGGCCTTTCCTTCGTGTAGCTTCTGCGTTCGTATCGTTCGGGTCTGCGTTTGCGGCCCTCGCAAAAGCACATTGTTTTGTCACCATTTTTTTGTGTGTTTTTTGTATTCCAAATTTCTGGTCGTACGGTTTTTTGTTGCTCTCCACAGCGGCAGCTTATTTAACCTAGTCCTGATGCATGCGTAATGAGTGCTAGATCAATTCGATTGGGGCTGTTTAATGTTATGTCAACACTTCAACACAACCGGCGAACATTTTTATTTATGTATGGCATCCTCCGATTGCCTACCCTTGTCTGCTGGATGTTCCAATCAAGCGGATCCCAAAATGGGTGGTAGCGTTTGAACTCGCTGGAATATAATTACAGTTTCGATTGCGTTTCTTGTGGGCTGTAGAAAAAAGCCCCCTGAAAGGTATGCAATTTGGGGTTCATTTTTTAGATTTTTTTGTTTTGCAGATGTTAAATGCCTACTTGGATGTCGGTTTGACAGTAAGCCGGTGATAGTCTTTTGATGACAGCTAAAAATATAAGGACATTCGGGGTTAATCATTAAATACCTTCTCTCATTCGCCAACAGTACATCCAACGATTCCATATTCAATTCCACCACCGGCGGCGTCCACCACCGAAAAACGGGTTGTGCAGGACACGTGGCTTACATTAGCCGAGCGTATGGGTTCGCAGCTTCGTCCTCACCAACACCTTCCAAGAAGGTGTGCACGCGTACCGTCGATATGCATTTCGAAGGAAAAGAATGCCACGCCACAACCCCGTATATCACGTTTCCTGCCACCAAACTACACGCATCCTTCAGCCGTGCTCGTGTCCGTTCGAGCGCACAAAACGCGGGCATTAATCAACATTCATTTTCCAATTTACATTACCGATAGCTGTGGAATGATCGCTTCAATAAATCGCTCCAAAATACGCGGAAGAATACGCGGAGCAGCCTGGCAGCTGACACATTCGGCGAGCCTTGGGAGGGCTGTTATAGTTTTTTGTTAGAGCGGGTTCCGAATCTTGCTTATTGGTAATCATTTCCATGGATATTGGGATAGGATTATTGGAAGGTGGGCATGCATTAATACAATAACGAAACAAGAGCTCTTTCATAAAACCGAATGTTTCTCTTCACATAACTTCTCAAGAATTTTGTATTAAAAAAAAGGCCTCCACTAAGAGATATTCTAGCTATCTGATAAGGTTAAATGTGACAAAATGGTAGCACTCAGGTTCCTCGGTAAACAAGTACAGAAAGCTGTATCCGTAATCTTTTCCCCCAACAGTCAGTTCTTCGCTGCTTTATCGATATCACCGTCTTACACCATTGGTACCTGGCAATGTGCGTGCACAACCCACAACCGCACAATTAAGTCCCTCGAACCCGTACGCAGAAGCTCAGGGACTGGATCAGATTTACGCATCGGCAAGATCTTCCCGCGAAGCTTCTCCGGCTGCTGCCTTGCAGCCGACAGAACCGCTGGCCCGGTAATGTCAAGAATGTAGCTAAATATGTAGATAAATGTCACTGGAAGAAAGAAGCGTTTAATCAAAATTCATCATCTCCCCGTGGGTGCGACACTCGCAGGTAATGGAGGTGCCCCCCCCTTGACACGGTGGGTACACCGGTTATTTTGCTTTATCCACGCTGTGCATCATTATTGCACGATTGCAAAGATGATGAGGACGACGCCATCCAACGTGAAGGGCAGGCAGGCACGTTCGGATCGTTGGAGAACTGCGTAAGGACATTGCCGGCGGGCGGACATCTCCACGGATCGGCCCCTCGGCAAGCTGGCCGCATTGGGCCGCAGCTTGCTTCTCGTTATGCCGTTTGCAATTGGAGAACCGCTGCAAAACCGCGTGGTCGACGGCCGAGCGCGATGATAGGCCGAACGCGATATGCTAATGCCGGTGCTACTGTTCTGCTGCTACAGCGACGTTTGCGACGGTTCTTTTCGCTTTTTTCGCTGTGGCTGCCGGTGTACCGGGGATGGAAAGCAAACAAGGAACGAGAACAACCAGGGCAACTTACCCTAAGCGCTCGTCGAAGGTGCCACTCTTCAGGCGTCTTCTTTCGTTCGGCATCATTTATCATCCGGTTTCGGTTGGTCCGGCGGGCTGGAAAGATTCTCGGAGCGGATAGTCTGCGTGTCTGTGGTTTTGGCGAGATTGAGAGCTTTGCAAGCAGCCCAGAGATTGATGCAGTACGAGGACCCACACGTACGTACGCACACACACACACAGCTACTTGGCTTGTACTGGTTTTGCACTGCCAATCTACTGAATGAATCGAACGTAACACACTCCTTCAATGATTGCGATCGATCGAACCTGCCTGGCATTTGATCAAGAGCAGTAGTAGAGTGGATGAGATGAGGAAGCGGTTTTAGAGTTTTGTAAGAGCAAGTTCATTTAAATCAGATTTATAAAAAGGTGGGCATAACAAAAATTTTAAGAAGTACAAAAGCATTAATTTGAATTTTTTAAGTTTCCTGCTTATCCTACTGATCTTATGAGAAGAACTTATTAGTTCAAGAGTCAATAGTGTCTTTCCCGAACAGCCTGTACTGTCTATTTCACAGTATTCCTTTTGTTTTGCTTATAATAGTCATCTATAGTTGTTAATCGCTCAAATCTAAATGACATTTAATTCAAAGGATGTCTTCTTCTTAACCCGCTAGATACCATATATTGACATCCTATACTAATTGATACCGCGAAGTAGAATAGCCTGTCTACTTGGGAGTGGTCCGGCAATCCCCGGTTAGGATATATGGAACTGAAATTCCCAAAGGTTAGGATATATTGAACAGGAATAACCCTACAATCTGAACGCCATCTCTATGCATATGGTCCAGTCCCAATTTCAAAAAAAAACCCGGACGTGCAGTCAGATTACGCAGTACCAATTACTTTTTTTGTTAGGGCCTCTTATATGCAATGATGATTTTAGTTAGAAGCTAAGGAAAACAATCTACCTTTGCAGTATCTTACCTCCCGAAAGGTATCTTCAGCTCTCACTAGAAGCTCTGGTGACAGGCTTTAATATGTCCAAACATTATTAGTCCAATATGACTGAGGTTGCATTGTTGACCCAGCATTGCTAGCAAATTCAAAACAATATATCTTCTTCTTCTTCTACTCTGTGAGGTATCCCTCGGTACTACTTGGAAATCCAGTTTCCTGGGCCTTTCCAAGTTACTCCACTGGTAAGAGTGAGACCTGCTCCAAAACCTTCCTCACTAATTTAGAACCGGAAGCTAATGGCCATATGTCCTCAAAACAA